>BQNB010114523.1:0-21738 GCA_026074375.1 Tanacetum coccineum
CAATCACGAACTACTCGACGACGAGCTCAACCGCGACCTATAATTTATGTCGTTCGATTATTACATCGTAAGATACAATCAGATAGTGCGCGCATCGCAACTATCAAAACTACATAGATATACATACACATGTGATGAGAAATCCACTTGCGCGTCCTAGATCCTAAACTTCACGTAATTGAGTTACCATCATTCTTTTATTTATGTTACACGTTACTTAATTGAAAACTTTATATTTTATGAAACTTTCTATTTTTGGAAAGTGCTATTTTCAGAAAGTTACCATTTTTAGTGAGTCTCGCCTCCTAATTATACTTATAGTAATATTCATTTATTTTATCGCACATTTGACGCTTAGTTTGGTTATCGTTTACTCTTATCGGTATTATATCTGAATATTTTAAAAGTTTCTATTTTTAGTATCTTACTTTCTTGTAACAATCGTTAAGTTTAAAATATTACAATTGTAGTTATAGTAGCGTTTATTATTTTATAACACTCAACCAATCTAGTATTGACCCGTTGACTTTATAAAGTCAACGTTGGACTTTAATTGACTTTAACTTTATATATATATAATTTACTTTAACTTTAATTGACCCGCTCTCAATGACTCGTTATATCACATTTTCACGCTTCAGACTCAAAAGAGATTTTATGTAAAACGACATTCCGGACAACTTTTTAGTTTTAGCCAAGACCCGAAACTCGACAGAAAATGACCAAAATGCCCCTGCAAGATTCTGCAAGAACAATGACACTTTTAATAAAAACGCAGACTTTGACCTTGGGTTTTGACCCGTTATTACTTGATTTTAAATCTCGCAAGCCTCGCGGCCTATCTCACTACCACAGCCACCATAAACACAATCTCTTCACATCATAGATCAAGTTATCCATCAAACTACCCACCAAAACCTTCACATCGCCACTGACCGCTATCACCATCAATTCCAATATCCCTAAAAGCCTATCACTTTCAATTGCGACCACCTACTTCTTCCCGACGATCAATATTTTTTGCGACCTTCTTCGAGATCTGACTATTATTCTTGATTTCGTTGTTCTCTAATGTGTTTTTTTAAGATTGGCATACCTCCAAATCATAGGTAAGATTTTTTGTTGACTAGATCTGATGTCAATTAAACTAGTCATATTTACCGATGAGTTTATTTTCCAGCAACCTTCGATCGTGCTTATGGAATCATTGAAGAAACAACTTTTTTTATGGAGAAAATAATGTGTACGATATTAAAATGAATGTCATGTGTTACAGTTTTATACCAACTATGTGTTATTGGTTCTTTTCGTAAATTAATACAGCGGTGATGTATAGTTTTTATATTTATAGGAAATTTGTGTGGTGACATGTAATTGTTGTTGGATACCTTTGTGTTTCTATTTATCATATTGTAAATTGCAAGTGTGTGTGCTATTCATGTGTTCTCAGCTTTTGTTTTCTAACTTAACACAAACGATGATACAACAAAGTGTTTTAAACCAAAGCCAATCTTGGTAGCTATAACAACATATTTTATAAACTTCGTTTTCAATTGAAAGTTGTGATGCATTACGTGTTATAATTGTTTTTCATGTATACAAGAGTGAGGCTGCATATGTGACTTTCAAGGAGAGGTGTTCATGTGTGATTTTTGGTGTAAAGCACCATATACTGGATATAATGGTGCCTATGCACATGTATAACCAATGTCAGGTTCTTGGAATTTAGGTTTATAAATTGATCTTAATATTGTGGAAAGTTTAAAGAGAACAAGAGTATAAACTTTATTTATATCAGTTTTCATTTTAATGGTCCAATTACGTAGTGATCTATAAACCGTGGCTCGAGGATTACTTTACAAAGATTGTTTTTGTAAGCATTTTTGGATGTTAACTATAATATTGAAGAACCTCCAAATGCATCATGAGTGCATATACATGTGCACTCGAAAGTATGAACACACATTATTTTAAAATATTAGCTAGCTTTCCATCTTTTACTTCTATCAGGTGTATAAATTTTTATGAAAGAAAACCACATGTGTTCATAAAAGCAACACGTTTAGATATATTTGATAATATGTTTTATATATAAATGAAGTTGCCTATTTGCTGATAGATATTAGATTTTAAATCTCCATGTATTTCATTTTGTTGGTTGTCTATATAAGATTGTTTTCCTAATGTTTGAATATATACTGTGTAGATTTTTTGAATATGATGATGGAACCCAAGAAGATGAAATCATGTGATTGGTTTCAAGACTACATGTAACTATTGAACAAAGACGGATAAAATAAACTGCATGTTTCAGGAGACAGATATGTAACTTGGTGAAACAAAGACGATGACAGCCCATGCGTAAATTGTTTCTAAGATGAGCTTCGTGTACCAAGTAAACACAAAGATGATTAAATAAATGTGTAAAACATGTGCTAAAACTAGTGTTAACTAGTGGACTAAGACAATCAATACATATGAATATAAAATTACGCACACTAGTGAGCAAAGACGGACAAAAATCCAATTTGTTTTAACTTTAAGTTGAAGCCAATTTTGTTATTGAATTACAATGAAGCAATTTTTGTTTGGAGATTATTGTACATTCTTTTGCTCATTGCATGCTCATAACATTAATCTTTAATTAATTTACACGATACATGTACATTACAATTCCTTAAACTCAAACAAAAACTATTAAGATTAAGATAAATTTTATATTAGGTATGCACATATGCAAGACTTGAGTAAATCCATTCTAGAAAGAATAAAAAGGTGTTTTCTATAGAACTCTTAAAAAGAAAAAAGATACTAAAACTAATAGTTAAAATTAATAAATAAACTCCTTTCCAAAACATCAAGTGGAAAAATTAAAATTGTTCCTAAAATCATATAGTTGCTAAAAAGAAAAAAGAAATGTTAATTAAAAGCAATAATTAAGGAAAGATAATTTTACTTAAATACCCTTTTCATCTAAACAAAAATCATATTAAAAAGAAAAAATATAATTGGTTGATGCTAGTTCTCGCAGTTTTGTACATTTATTTGGTTCTGAAAAGAACCTCAATATATATATATAATATATATATAATAAATAAAATATATATATAATATATATAATATATATATAGTATGGATCTAGGGAGAAGAAAATTAAAATAAGAAGTTGTGAGAAGTGACTAAAACCACATATTTGAGATGCAACGACTTGCATTAGATGCATTTCTATTCATTTAGATGCATCATTTTAAGTTTTAAAGGTAAATTTGATATGTAGATGGTGCAAATTGATTTTCATCATTGATTTTTTGAACAACATTAGGAGGAATAAAAAACAAGAGAAATCATGAAATGCATCTAATATACGTATATGCATCTAAATAAAAGCTAGAAAACACATTATGATGCATTATAATGCATCTGAGATTATAGAGATGCATCTAATTTAAGTCGGTGCATCTCGGATATGCGGTTATAATTACTTCTTATCCTTCTTATTTTAAGAAAACTTCTCATTTGATCCTATATATATATATGAAAGAATATAATACATAATATAAATATGATATATATAGAGAGGTAGGGATCCAGTAAGAAGTAAATTAAAATAAAAAGTAGTGAGAAGTGACTAAAACCATACATTTGAGATGCAACGACTTTCATTAGATGCATTTCTATTCATTTAGATGCACCATATAGAGTTTCGAAAGTTAATTTGACGTGTAGATGGTGCAAATTGATTTTCATGATTTTGGCACATGTAAAGGACCAAAAAACAAGAGAAATACATGAAATGCATTAAAATACGTATATGCAGTCTATTAAAAACTAAAAACCCATTATGATGCATTATATTGCACCTAAGAATATAGAGATGCATCTATTTAAGTCGAGCATCTCGAATATGCGTTATAGTTACTTCTTATCCTACTATTTAAAAAAACTCTCATTTGATCCTAACTCTATATAATATATATATATAGTATATATATATATATATAATATATATATATATATATATATATATATTATATAATATAAATATATATATATATATATAAGTAAATTAAATCTGACCCTCTCCCAACGACTTGTTATATCACATTTTTCACGCTTGCGGACTCAAAAGAGATTTAATGCAAAACGACATTCCAGACAGCGAACGGGAACGTTTTATTTTAGTCCGAGACTCGAAACCTCGACAAAAATGACCAAAAAGCCCCAGTTTCTGCAGGAACTTGTGGCATTTTTAGTAAAAGTGCAGATTTTGACCTTGGGTTTTGACCCGTTATTACTCGATTTTAAGACTAGCAAGCCTCGCGGCAAAGTAAAACGTCATTCCGAGCAACTTTCGTGTTTCGCCGGAAGGCCGAAACGGACTCGAAAGTGCTGAAATTGCCTATTTTTGAATCTGTCAGCACCCAAATAAATTACCATAGTTGTTTGAAAATTTTTAAGTTTCCAAATCTTGTTTTCGCCGTAACTTCTTCGTTATTAGGAGTTACGGGGCGTTCGAATTACCGAAACGATCGTAAAAATACCTTGTATCATATTTTCTAAACCAAAATCAGATTTTATAAAATCTTGAACCTCGTTTTCTGTGCCAAAGTTTATGTCAGATTTATATGTTACGAAACATGCCAAAAATTCATTTTTGACAAAAAAATTCATTCATGACACAATTTAGGGTAATCTATACACGATATCCATATCGCTCAATCACCCAACAACACTTTTAATATAATATACGCAAGTTTCGCTCGAATTTCATCACATGCATCAATCGGTAAATTAACAAATCACAAAATACAAAAACAAACGTAACAATAATATTAATAAGAATACTCACAATGCTATAATAAGCAAAATTAATAGTCAAAATCGTCTCCTTTGTCCTAGCCGAGACTCCCAACAACCAAAATCGAACATTTTCCAATTAAACCGAGCTTCTAATAATGATTATCTAGTTATTTTACACAACCCTTTTTAACCGAATCTTCTCAATCCCACCCGAAACCCAACTTCTTCAAAACTCAATGCATGTGGGATTTTATTACATGGAAACGTAGGCCTTAATGAGAGGATTAATATTTTGTAGGTTGATTATAATGCATGTCGGAAAATCAAGTGTTTTGATGGTGGGTTGTGACTTGTGGTGGCCGGTTCGTGGAGTTCAAAGGGGAGGGAGGAAGAATTTTATTTTATAAAAGAAAATAATAAGAGTGTGTGCTCCTTTATATAGAAATTAGGTTTGGCCTCTTGACACCTCTAGTCCCTCCTTTCTTATTATTCTTTCAAAATAAGTACGAAGGGTGTTCGTTTCGTTATGTAACCGACCAAAGACTCGGGATCATTCTTCCGTGACTAAATTTATTTTCGTCACACTCAATTTAGTTTTAAACTTTTAATAAAATATCAACTCACGTCAAAATAAAGTTTTGACTCGGTTTCGGCTAACTCGGGACGAGGACGAAAAAATACAAATTATCATCATAAAAATAATAACGAAGTGCGTCGAAATTTCTACGATACTCAAAACGCTTAACGGTCGTGCGGTCAAACGTTGACTCGCGAAACGACAAAAGTAAAAATTTCTAAATTCCGTTCGTAATAAAATACGAAAATAATTATTCACGACAAATAAAATTTTAAATGTCGGCGTTCGTTCACACGAATTTATAAAATAATAATTATGACGTCGGATTCGCGATCGTCATACGCGTCGTAAAAACTCGGGTTGTTACATACAGCAACTACAATAACGACTTTTTTATGGTGACCGTATATGTGAGAACTTCCCTTGAGGTCACGAACACGATACTTCTTTTTTTGAAGAACGAATTTTATAAATAAGAAGAGTAAAAACTAGTAAAAAGCCGAAACAAAGAGGATATGTGACAATTTGGTGCATCTACCGCCAATCCAATTCTAGTATAATTGTTAATCGGCTATATCTCTCTCATTTTCCCATAAAATCAAGCATTTCCAGACTCTAAAATTATCTAATTTGAATATAGTTTTCAAATATGTAAGCCATATGACTCATTTCCATACCAATTAAACGCTACAACCAAAAAGGTGCACCTGTGTCAAAGCTGTCAAAAGGCAGTTACTTTGCCCTTCGGTAATCGGGTCGTATCTCCTTCCTGACTTAGCATCACTTGTTTACTCAACTCTCAAATTTTAATTTAAAGAGTCCTCTATAATTGTTTCAACTGGCTCAAATAACCAAAACACTCCTAACATAGTAATTTTTATGATTGAAATCTGGTACTTAGAATCTTGTCGGTATTAACTAACTTCTCTTATATGATTTATTAACTATAGTGAACAAGCTCTAAAAATTCCAAAAAATAGGGAATATCCCAAGAAATATATGTAGGTGTACCAAGAGTGGCTAAGACCAAAAACACGTTTAAATTGGTTTTAAAATACAAAATTAGGTCTGAAAATAATGGCAGAAACTTTGTTTGCATAATGAGCTTTTTATCAACTTCTTTAACACCACAAGTATATATAAGTGCTAATATGAACATGGCATGCATTATATATGTAAAATTTAGTATGAAAGAGTTTTATGAATGATTACTAGATGATGAGAGTGTTTAGTGAAACGAATACAAGAAGAACTCTAAGCAACCCAAAATTTATCAACCTAAAAACCCTTACTAACATATTTCCCAAGATGAATCTCCTTGTAAACCCTTAATAAAACTTTTGAAATGTTCTTTCTTTGCCCTTAGTTCTGCCTTATGAAAGCAAGATAGAATGAAATAGTATTTCTATTTTGTATTTTGAGGATTATGAAGTGTTAGATAATGTTTTGGTTATAAGTAGCAAATGATAAAGGGTATCTCGTGCCTTTACAAGCTAGGTTATCAAAATTGGCATAGTGTTTTGTTAGGTTTAAGAAAGTGTTTATTATTTCGATGAATTGGTTTTTGTATCAGTCTTTGTTTTGTTTATAGTTTTAATTAGAAATTATAATGTAATAAAGTCTATCTTGGTCAAAGTTGAGTAAAGTTGACCAAGGTTTGACTAAAGTTAGGAAAATAGAATAGGATAATAATAAGTATAAATACCCATATAGGAGGGGTATTAATACAAGTCTTTACATTTTGTAACTTCACTTCTCCTTCCCATTTCTATTTTCCCTTTTAATAAAAACTTTGAAAATGATGAAAAATACTCTCTAGCTCCTCTCTTCTAATTCTATAACTTTTGTATGATAATATAGTGCAAACATGAAATATAACAAGTGGTATCTATCGTCGAGAGAGATCTAGTGTGTGTTTCGTGGATCAAATCGAGCTTAACGTATCAATTTTCGATCAAGAAGCTTTCGTAACGAAGAGTTTTGAAGGTTTCACAGACAATTATGTGTTACTTCTATGATTTGATGAGTTTTTGATCTTAAAACGTTAAAATATAACTTTCGTAATCATCAAAATTGTAGGTTTAATATCTAGTTTACGAAAATACTTTTTAGATTTGATTTTGATCAAAAAATATGGATTTGATAGCTTTCATAAGTCAGGAAATAGGTTTCGGTAACTGGTTTTAGGCGGGAAATAGCTTTCGTATTTCAGTTTTGAGCTTTCGTATCATAGTTGAGCTTTTGGTAACTGCCATACGTAAGTGTTTCTTAGCTTTCGTAAACTACCCTAACTTTTGTAAAACTGTCAATAGCTTTCGTAACATAGAACGTTGTCAGTTTCAAAAGATACATTGCTATTATCACTCTAAACAATGCTTAAAAATCATATTGAAAGGTTTTGTTCTTATTAGTTTCGTAGCTTAGAATTTATAACAAGTATAGAAATATATTAAAAATTTATAAAAGTAAGGGAATTTTGAATTTAAGAAAGTTGGTTTCATATATTGGAGCTTTCGGTAACTGTTTGGTTTCATAGACTGTGAAGCATTTGTATATCTGTGGTTTCGTAACTGGAGGTTTCGTATCAAGAGATTGGTTTTGGTTTCGTACTTCAAGCTTTCGTAACACAGGTTTCATATGAGAGGTTTCGTAACACAGTTTCATAACTGAAGGTTTCGTATTTCAAAGGTTTAGTTATTTCTTAGGTTCGTAGCAGAGGTATTGTTTCAGTGAATTGCTAACGTTTTATTACCATGAGGTTTCATAAGACTTGGTTTCGTAAACAGAGGTTTCGTAACACAGCTTTCCTAATTGAAGGTTTTGTAATTCAGTTTTTCATATTGGAAGGTTTCGTATCTCGTGTAAGAGGTTTCGTAACACATATTTTTTAGGTTTTGTTACATTGATTCAAGAGGTTTTGTAATGCAGAGTTGGGTTTCGTAATATTATTTCAAGAGGTTTCGTGTGGAACATCTGTTGGGTTTGCTAACACTGTTTTCTGTTAGGATCATTAAAGTGTCGATTATGATACTTTAAGTGGTTTTATTTATTTCTAGTGTTTAGTCTTTATTTTACTTAGTAGAAAGTAGTTTGTAATATGGTTTAATATGCTAAAAGTGAAAAATAACATATTTACCAAAGATTAGGGACTAATTACCAAAATTAGGAAA
Source organism: Tanacetum coccineum (assembly GCA_026074375.1). Classification (NCBI taxonomy): domain Eukaryota; kingdom Viridiplantae; phylum Streptophyta; class Magnoliopsida; order Asterales; family Asteraceae; genus Tanacetum; species Tanacetum coccineum. Next base: position 8,548 of record BQNB010114523.1, read on the forward strand.
ATAAAGGAAGGAAGGGAAGCCTCCCTCTTCTCCTATAAATTGGCCACCTAATCTTCACTAGGTGATTGATGGCTTGTAACAACTTTTCCCTCAATTTTTTTTCTTTTGTTATAAAATTTGGAAATTGTTGGAATACTGCCTCCCTCTTTGTTTCTCTATATTCTATTTCGCCTGATTCAAGCTAAAACAAGACCTAACAAGTGGTATCATACGCCATTAGAGATTAAGAGTGTTTGTGTTTGTGATCGAGATCACGTCTGAGTTCTACGTGGATTCAATTCGAAATATTTTGATGATTTCGAGCGTTATTCGATCTTCTTGAGTATTTTCGTTATCACGTTTCACTATTTCATTCAGTTTTGGCATCAAAAATGGTTTAGACGTGCTTGTTTTGGTCGAGATTGAGCAAATTCAGCACGTGTTTGATTCGTTCATCGACATTCGTAAAGTCTTTAATTGTGGAATTTGAAGGTAATTAAGCATTCAATTAGTCATTTTTGGTTAGTTAAGTTCATGTTAGATCGAGGTTTGTGTAGTTATGTGATCTAGATTTTATCGAGAAACGTATTTTAGTGTCGCTTTGTCAATCTCGAAAGTTGTTACCGAGGATTCATGGATGGACACTTTTTTGTGGGGTTTTTTTTTTCCTTTTTGGAAAAGTAGTTTATTTGTCTTAGAATTTACTTCTCAATCTTGGTAAAAGCATCATTGTTGTAATAGATACGTGATTCTCGGTTTTATCAAGTTTTACGTTAGGAAATAAAAAGTTCGGAATGATTCGAGTTTATTGAAACAAACTTAGTTGTAAACCCTAAATTAGGTCGTACTGCGGAATATGGTCTAACGGGCTGGTACTTTCATAATACAACAGCACAGATACAATTGAAGAGACGACCTCTTAAATGTGTGTTTGAAACAGTAATCTCGTTGATTTTCTTGAAATTGATATAAGACTTGTCCCATAATTGCATCACAATGAAAAGCTTGAAAATGATACAACGAGATTTGATCATTTGCATGTAAGTAGAAATCCATGAATGAAATCTTGTCAAATATAGACTCCGGTGCACATCAAGTAAGCCAAGCATCTAATTCACCTATGAAAAAACATGCTTAAAAGTGTAACATTAAAGTTGGTGAGTTTCTTTTGGTTTTTGTAAGTATTAAATGTAGACCAAAGTTCTGTAAAGCCTTGTGATAATGTACCGTTTCAATCCTTGAATGTTCTTCCAAAATGTATGTAATATTTTTAGAAATCAAAGAGTTGTAAAATATGCATGACCATTTCAATCCCCAAATAGTCACAAAATGTACGTAAGAAAATTGGACCGCAATTGTCCAAAGTATGTATCGCCACTTTATTCAAAGCAACGTAAATATTCTATGTGTATAAAACAATGATTACAATTACTCTAAGTTCATGAAACCAATGCACTATGTACCCATCGTAGGTGTCCCCTCCAAGAATACCCAGGCAGTAATGAAAACCATATTTGTTACTCATTACATGGTTGTCCCTCTCCTATGAAACACTTCGGTCAGTAATGGTGTAATGAATATGTCACCCTCGCAGGTGTCCCCTTCCAAGAACACACGGGCAATAATAAATGTACACCTTCGCAGGTGTCCCCCTTAAGAACACCCGGGCCAATAAAATATTATACTGTGTACCCCTCATACGGTGTCCCTTCCAAGAACACACGACATTTACTTGTTGTTATCAGTTCAATTGCCTTAGCATAATTCGTAATCATTTCAAAAGTAAAGTATGTATTTGAGACAAAAATAAAGTCAAATAATGTATCCCATAGCGAGCTATGTAAATGAGTATGTAAACCAATTTGTAATCAACCATGTAAATGCATTTGCAAACAAGCATGTTCTCACCCCAAAAATATATGTAAAACAAGTAAACTTGGGGCTTATAAAATCACAAAACAGAAATGGAAGGCTTCGACCAAGAAGTTTGCGGTTTTTCCTTAACGGTTCTATCATACTAGCATAATGGATATGTATTTGGGTTTTTCGATGAATGATTACATCAACGCGACACGTTGATAAAAGATTTAGATTTAAAGTTGTAATAGCTTGGTGGTTGGTTAAATAAATAAATCAAGAAGTAAACGCAAAGTGTGTAATATATTCCGTATATATTACATAATGAAAAATGAACCCCAAGTATATAATCATACCGTTGATATTAGATAACAAGTACACACCAAAAGAAATAACTCGAAGCGTATATAACTACACGACCACTGTGTTATATCTAAAAGGTGATAATTAAAATAAAATGGTTTAATTATATAAAATACTTTCAATATTATTATTAAGAAAGATGATAAAAAGAAAAAGAAACTAAATAATTCGTACGTGCCGGATATCCCCAAATGATTTAATAGAAAGTTTCTTTATAAAAATAATCGCATATTTAAATTTGCGGATTTAATTCGTCCTTTTTAGGATAATAAGTAAAGTAAGATTTGTAAAAGTTTACTAAGTGTAGCAATTTATAAAAATTCAAATGACCTATTCGTTTATTTGACGTTTTCCATATTAACAAAAGTTAATTATTTTTCCTCAATTAAATTAATTCCCATATTAATAAAACCCAAACACACCCCCTTTACAGTTTTATCCCCAAAAATCCGAATACTCCCAAATACGTTATTTAACCATTAAACCACCCTTAGATCAGGTTTTATAATTATAAAAATCCTAGGATATATTTATTTGTCGATTATATATATCAAACGCACCCTAATGGTTTTCCGGCCTACCCAAACACGCCCTTACGGCTGTTACACAGCCAACTAAACGCACTCCTAACTGCTGCTAAACCAAACGCACTCTTATGGTTTTTCTGTTAACCCAAACGCCCCTTTTCAGTAGTTTTGTTAATCCCAAACGCGCCCTTATGTTGTAAACTGTCCAACCAAACGCACCTTATGTGCGTTCCTGCACAACAAACCACCCTAAAGCTGTTTCTAACAGCCAACGCACCCCTATGGTGGTTTTATCCAACATAACATCCACCCTCTTGTGGTTAATGACAGATCCAAACGCACCCTGTTGGTCTTTAGAACAACCAAACGGACCCTATACGTTTTTAAAATAAAAATCAAACGCACTCTATGCTGTGAAAAACCCAAACGCGCCCTTGTGGGCTGTTTTAACAACCAAACGCACCCTTCGGTGTGTTACTAACAATCAAACGCACCCACTGTTGGTGTTGTTTTGAAAACCCAACGCACCCTTGGTGCTATGAACAAAACCAACGCACCCTGATATGGTTTACTAATCCACACACGGTCCCGTATAGGTGGCTGGGTAAAAATTGGTGGTGTGGTGGCGAACCGTCTTTTAGTGGCAGTGGCGTGGTGATGTGGGTGGTCTCGGCTATTACAGCCGTGGTGGCGAGGGGCGTCGTCGAATGGTGGAGATGGTCGTGGAGGTGTGGATGGTTCGGAGATGGTGGTGACGATGTGATATAGCAGCCGAGATGATGAAGGTGGTGTATATGGTGTGGGTGATAGATCTGGTGGTGGCATGGTTGTCGGCTAAGGTCGCCGAAAGTACTCGCCGGAAAAGGTGGCCGGAAAATATGGGGGCGCCGAAAAAGTGGAGAGGAGGGAGATGTATGTGTGTGTAGGGTACTATAAAAAATCGAACCTAATTTGGTGTTATTATTTGTGTATAGTTGTGTTATATTATTAATAAAAAAAAGTTTTAAAATGAAATGGAAAGTGTATAATAGTTTAGGGTTGAAATTATAAATATTACCAGAGGGACCAAAGATGTAATTTTTGTTAAATAATGGTTCGGGTCTCGTTTGGACTAGTTAACGGGTGATTTAAAATACGAAACTCGCGCCATTGCGTTTCAAATCATTTTTCCTATAAAAATAAGTATTTACTCGATAGTATTTCATAAATATTTTTATAACATTTATAAAAAATATTTCGTTATTTTATTTAGTAACCCAGGTTATGTCTTGTCCGAAACTAAACAATGAATTTAACCGAATAATTCGCGTTTCACAAAAACGCTTTCTTTAAATGATAAGTAATTTATTGAATATTTTATTTAATAAAAATGATAATTAAATATATTTAATTATTTCTTTGTCAGTACGCGTTGTTCTTGTTTTCAAAATTTTGCGAGGGTATTTTAGTCATTTTCTGTTTGTTTTCGGGTCTCGGGTAAAACTAAAAAGTTGTCCGGGATGTCGTTTTACATCAAATTGCTTTAGAGTCCGAGTTGTGAAAACGTGATTTAGCGGGTCGTTTTTGATAAGCCAATTTATGAATAACATAATACTTCTCGTTTTCAAATCAAATAAGTTAAAAATAATTTACACATGAGAGATATGTAAAAATAAATATGATTTATTATTTTAATATGTTCTGAAAAATGACCGGTTACGAGGTAATCGATTTTATGTGACATAAAAGATCGAAGTCCAAAAAGTCAAGTCAGACCCAAAATCAAAAGGGTTAAATAGTCATTTACCAATTTTGAAAATTGCCAGGTTTGTACTAGTTACCTATCCCTTAAAGAAATCTCGTCCCGAGTTTATTTGTGTTAACGATTGTAGTGACCAAGAAGAAACAGATTTAAGATTTTATAAACCAGTTCTCTTAAACAAGGGACACTGAAACTTTATTAAGCCAAAAATTCGATGTTTCAACAATTTCAACTATACCAAAAATTTTGGCTAGGTTTGACTAGGATAATTTAATCCATCAAATAATGGAGTATCTCAAGAAAAAAAATATTATCAGTTACATACTTATGGATGTTATGACGCATTATAAGGAAAGTTTCTGAATAGTGAAAGGTTTGAAGGAAAGTGTAGTGCGGGAGTATGTCTGTGTATAGTTTAATGTTTTACGTGCTAGGTTGGTCTAGTTTCTGCTATCTGTAATATTCAATGATTAATAACAGACGAGGCTAATGGATGTAAGTATTCTACTTACTTGGCAGTACTAGGATGTTAGCGCGACCTCCTAAGAAGTCTTCGATATAGTGGCTCCGAAAATGAATAGTTCGACTATCTCTTTCGTCGATGGGTGTTTAAATCTGGTTTTAAGGGGGGGGGTTTGCATTACTATTGGATATAGTTGTACAAGTTGGGGACCGCGCACAGGAACCCACCAAACAACAACCATAACGACAATAATTATAACAAATGGTGAGGGGATGTGGAGTGTCATGATATTTCGAGAAACAATATCCTCAGTATAAAGTTCAACAAATAGGAGGAGCTTGCGGGAGAGCTTATGCTATAAACGGCGGGATATGGTACTCAGTCGTTAGTTCGAGGATGAATCAACTCTATTAGTTCAAGTGTGTACAAATCGGTTAGCTCCACAGACAGTTCATGATCTTAAAGATTTGTAACGGCAAAAGTAATAACTTATGAATGAGATAAGGTAGCTCAAGTGAGGCCTTAAGATTCTGCTGAGTGGTAAAACACGATTGTGTTTCTAGACCTTTTTAAAGGATTTCGGTGATTGTCGGGTTCGATTTCATACTCGTGTCATATTAGATACCATTAAGCCCACTCATTTATAATTTATTATTTGCATAAAGAAGCGTCCTAATTTATGTAAATAATGAATTGAAAAACTTATGGTTCGATAATTACAATTTATTTATTAAATGAAGAGGCGTCCCAATCCTTTCAAATAAAGAGATTATAAATCATCATACTTAATAATTTCTGATACAATACGCGTTCTCACACAACCTTCAAGGTGGTGGATGACATGACGCTGCATGTGCTCTAATGAGTATGGGATGAGTGTTTAAAACTCGTCTTCGGTGACGGGGATAAAAACAATCAGGCGAGATCGACATTAGTATTCAAAATAATGAATGAGTATCACGGTTATAGAATTAGATGAAGGTTCTTTTTGAACAAGTCATCATGCCATTTTTAATTCAATCTCGTATTACAATTCCCGCCCATACAAGACTTGTAATACTTAGATTCATACATAATTCCATGTAAACAAAGTTATGATGGCTTTCGCGTAATACGATGATGTATGAAGTTATGAAAGAAAATTATTCTTAGAGGCCATTGTTTAACTTACAATGTTTGAGAAATACGAAATTTCTTAGTGAGACCATGGTGCAACTCACAATGTCTAAGAAGTAAAATGAAGATCATTGTGCAATCACAATGTCCTAAAGTAAAATGGACCATTGTGCAACTACAATGTCTTAAGGAAACGTTTTCTGGTTTTATTAAATAAATCTTAATATAAATAAACGTTACGATATATTCGCATAAGGGATTGTAAGCATATATATTATATATATGTATGTCATGTAAGCACTAATGTAAACAAGTAATGTAAGCAAGTAAGCAAATTATGTGTATGCACTTTGAAAAATGTTTGATGTGATACAATGTTTGTGAAAACAGTTATATCTAGGGTAAATTATGTCAACTAGTTTATCTTATAAACCAGGGCTCTGATACCAATCTGTAAACCCTAAAATTAGGGTCGCCGAGAAGAATATGTCATTGAGGGCGTTACTTCATAATACGAGCACAAGGATACAAGGAGAACGACCTATAAATGTGTCGTTTGAGAAGTAATCTCGTTGATTTTCTTGAAATTGATATAAGACTTGTCCCATAATTGCATCACAATGAAAAGCTAGAAAATGATACAACGAGATTTGATCATTTGCATGTAAGTAGAAATCCATGAATAAAATCTTGTCAAATTTAGCCTATGGTGAACATCAAGGAAGCAGCTCTAATTCACCTGAGGAAAAAAACATTCGCTTTAAGTGTCAACATAAAGTTGATGAGTTCATAGGCTTTTGTAAGTATAAATGTTGAACCAAAGTTCTGTAAAGCGTGAATGGACCGTTTTCAATCCTTGATGTTTTCCAAAATGTAGGTATGATTTTAGAAATCTAAGAGTTGTAATATATGCATTATGACCCATTTCAATCCCAAAATAGTCACATAATGTTACGTATGAATAGTGGACCGCAATTGTCCAAAGTATGTATTGCCACTTTATTCAAAGCAACGTAAATATTCCTATGTGTATAAAACAATGATTACTATTACTCTAAGTTCATGAAACTAATGCACTATGTACCCATTGTAGGTGTCCCCTCTAAGAACACCCACGCAATAATGAAAACCATATGTACCCATCACAGGTGTCCCCTCCAAGAACACTCGGGCAGTAATGAATATGTACCCCTCGCAGGTGTCCCCTCCAAGGAAGAACAGGGCAATTAATAAATGTGCACCCTTCGCAGGTGTCCCCCAAGAACACCCGAGAAAATAATGATGTGGACCCCTCACAGGTGTCCTTCCTGAGAACACCGCGGGCATTTATTGTAGTTTCAGTTCAATCATCCTAAGTAATTCATAATCATTTCAAATGTAAAGTATGTATTTGAGGACAAAAAATAAAGTCAAATAATGTTTCCATAGGCGCGCTAGGTAAAGTGTTGTAACAATTTGTAATCAACCATGTAAATGCATTTGCAAACAAGCATGTTCTCACCCCAAAAATATATGTAAAACAAGTAAAACATGGGGCTATAAACTCACATTGATGTTGTAGAACGATTGGCAGGAATGCGCATATTAAGCGCCAGACAAAACGGAAACTGGAACGGCTCGACCAAGAAGTTGCGGTTTATCTTAACGGTTCTATCCTACTAGCCTAGGATAATGTATTTGGGTTTTCCGATGAATGAGTACATCAACGCGACACGTTGATAAAAGATTTAGATTTAAAGTTGTAATAGCTTGGTGGTTTGGTTAGGTAAATAAAATAAACCATGAAGTAACGCAAATGGTGTCTGTAATATATTCCGGTATATATTAAATAATGAAAATATGACCAAGTATATAATTCTTACCTGTGATTATCTATATAACAAGATACACAACCAAACGAATACTGAAGCGTATATATTACAAGACCGTGTTATTTTATATCTAAAAGGTGACATTTAAAATAAAATGATTTAATTATATAATATTTTCCAAGTATTATATAAGAAAGATGATAAAAATAAAAGAAACTAAATAATACACGTGCCCGGATATCCCCAAATGATTTAATAGAAAGTTTCTTTATAAAAATAATCGCACGTTTAAATTTGCGGATTAGACAAATGACTTCTTCTAAAATTATAGCTTACGTTTGATTACCGGTTCTTCACGGTCTAATAATTCTTAAGGCATTTAATTCGTCCTTTTCAGGATAATAAGTAAAGTAAGATTTGTAAAAGTTTTTTTAAGGTGTTAGGATTTATAAAATCTCGGCATGACCTATTCGTTTATTTGACGTTTTCCATATTAACAAAAGTTAATTATTTTCCCTCAATTAAATTAATCCATGTTGCAAACCCAAACACACCCCTTAACAGTTTTTATCCCCAAATCCAAATACTCCCAAATACGTTATTAAACACCAAAAACAAAATATACACCAACATATTTATTTAACCATTAAACCACCATTAGATCAGGTTTTCATAATCGACCTTCTACCTGCTCTCAACTCTGGTTATATATAATTGCCTAGATTGATATAAAACAAACGCACCCTACTGGTTTTCTCTGCTCACCCAAACACGCCCTTACGACTGTTACACAGCCAACCAAAAGCACTCCTAACTATTGCTAAACCAAATGCACTCTTATGGTTTTTCTGTTAACCCAAACGCCCCTTTTTGGCTGTTTTGTTAATCCCAAACGCGCCCTTATGTTGTAACTGTCAAACCAAACGCACCCTTAGTGTGTTCCTGCACAACCAAACGCACCCTAAAGCTGTTTCTAACAGCCCAACGCACCCTATGGTGGTTTTATCAAAGCCAAACACACCCTCTTGTGGTTAATGACAGATCCAAATGCACCCTGTTGGTCTTTAGAACAACCAAACGGACCCTATACGTTTTTAAAATAAAAAACCAAACGCACTCTATGCTGTGAAAAACCTAAACGCGCCCTTGTGAGCTGTTTTAACAACCAAACGCACCCTTCGGTGTGTTACTAACAATCAAACGCACCCATGTTGTTTTGTTTTGGAAATCCGAACACGCACCTTGGTGTATAACAAAACCAACGCACCCTTGATGATGGTTTAAATCCACATGGACCCTTATAGGTGGCTGGTGAACATGGTGGTGATGGTGGTGTGGTGGCGTCGGTGGCAGTGGCATGGTGATGGGGGTGGTCTCGGCTATTACAGCCGTGGTGGCGAGGGGCATCGTCGAATGGTGGAGATGGTCGTGGAGGTGTGGATGGTTCGAAGATGGTGGTGATGATGTGATATAGCAGCCGAGATGATAAAGGTGGTGTAGATTGTGTGGGTGATAGATTTGGTGGCGGCATGGTTGTCGGCAGAGGTCGCCGGAAGTACTCTCCGAAAAAGGTGGCCGAAAAATATGGGGGCGCCGGCAAAGTGGAGAGGAGGGAGATGTATGTGTGGTGTGGGTTATATAAATATGTGAACCCTAATTTGTGTTATATTTGGTTTTATAATATATATAAAAAAAACCTTTAAAAGGAAATGGAAGTGTATATAGTTTAGGGGTTGAAATTTATAAATATTTCCCAGAGGGACCAAAGATGTATTTTTTGTTAATATGGCTCGGTCCTCGTTGGACTAGTTACGGGTGATTTAAATACGAACTCGCCGCCATTGCGTTTCAAATCATTTTTCATATACAAATAAGTATTTACTCGATGTATTTTCATAAAATAATTTTATACATTTTATAAAAATATTTTTGTTATTTATTTGGTTACTCGGTTATGTCTTGTCGAAATTAAAAATGAATTTTTACCGAATTATTCGCGTTTTCAAACAAACAGCTTTTATTAAATGCTAAGTAATTTATTAAATATTTTTCATTAATAAAAAGTGATAATTAAATATAATTTAATTATTTCTTTGTCAGTACGCGTTTGTTTTGTTTTCAAAATTTTGCGAGGGTATTTTAGTCGTTTTCTGTTTGTTTTCGGGTCTCGGGTAAAACTAAAAAGTTGTCCGGGATGTCGTTTTACATCAAAGTGGCTTTTAGGAGTCGAGTTGTGAAAACGTGATTTAGCGGGTCGTTTTTGATAAGCCAATTTATGAATAACATATATATTCTCGTTTTCAAGTTAAATAAGTTAAAAATAATTTACACATGACAGATATGTAAAAATAAATATGATTTATTATTTAAATATGTTCCGAAAAATTACCGGTTACGCGGTAAATTTTTTTTATGTGACAATAAAAGATCAAAAGTTAAAAAGTCAAGTCGGACCCGAAAAGTTAAAGGGTAAAATTGTCATTTACAATTCAGAAAATTGCCAGTTGTTACATCGGTTATATCGAGTTTGAGTCAAATTGATATTTTTCAAAAAATAAAAACTGATTTGTGGATTCAAAAGTGATTTACATTTTCGGTTTTATCAAAATTGTGGTCATTTTTCAATTCCAAAGTAAGGGAAAATATCAATTTCGGTTATATCGAAATAGTACGTTTCATTTTCCGAAATATCAAATAAGGAACCGAGTTTCATCAAAATTGGTCATATTACGGTTTTATCATGATAATTTGTATCAATTTTTGATTGAAATAGTTTTTCAAAAAGTGTGAATATCAAAAATAAGTAATATTCCGAATTTGAGTTTAGTTCTATCCGAGAAAAGGTCCGAGTTTAAGAAATAGTTTTGTCCGATATCTTAGTTACCGAGATTAGTTCTGTCTGAGATCTGAGATACCGAGATTAGTTCTGACCGAGATCTGTGTTACCGAGTTTAGTATTGTTCGTGAACAGTGTTACTGAATTTGGAAAACGGGTTTGACACACGTGTTATACTTGACAAGTATTGAAGTTTTTTGTTGATCACAAACATAACTATTTTTCGTCTACAAAGATTCAAGTTTTGAATCACAAGAATTGTCAACGTCTATTGTACATCAACAATCTTCTTGTATGCCAGTTCTTTTTTTTTTTTTTGTCTGAGACTAGACCTCCAATGCTTGAGAGAGGTAGCTACATACCATGGGCAAGTTGTTTTTGAAGATACCTTAATCGAAAGAGAGAAACTAGGAAATGTCTTAACAAGGCAATTGATGAAGGTCCATATAAAAACTGATTGATTTGATGCTAACATTTTTATATATATATAAATAAATATATAATACTTATAAATATATAAATATATAAATATTAGGATAAGAATAAAAAATCTCTCAATGTAGTAAAAACAAAAAACCGGAAGTTATGATTCCCGGGTCGTTATCCCCATGAGGAATGCAATTGAAATAGTCGAGTCGGCTTTTGATAATGATGCTTGAATGGACAAGATATGATTGGATTTCTAAAGCTACGGGGAAAAGTAAGACACAACACTTAAAAAACATTAAAGTGAAAACAAATTTTTATCTAAAAACGCAAACCGAGAATCCTAAAACGGACCTAAAAACCCTAAATTATCAAAATTAAGTCCTAAAATGATCTTTTTGGTTTTTATAAGTCTTAATTGACTAAAATGCTAGAACAAAGAAAACTAGACCAAAAACGGAAGAGATTAGGGCTCAAAAACACTAAAAACGTGAACGGGATTCAATCCCGTTCTTTAAAAAATCAAATTTTGCAATTTTAACCCTACGAAAGCAAATCTAATTTTTCTAAGTCCTAAATGTTAAAAGAAAATTTTCTAAAAAAGAATTATATTTTTTGACTTTTTTATAATTTTTTATGAATTAAAAACGATTTTAATGAAATTAAATGTTTAAAAATACTAAACTATTTAATAAAAATCTGAAAAAATTAGCAAAAGTAGCTTGAACAATGAAGAATCTAATAAAAATAAGCTGGGAAAAACAGCTTATCAAATAAGCCATGATATAAGCTAAAAACGGCATAGAAGCCAAACAGGCCAAAACATGTATAAGTATTTAATTTTGCAAGAGTAAACTGAAAAAGACCCAAGGGCGAGTGGTAGTGTGTGTTGTGTATAAAATGTTTGGTGAGTAGGGGTGAGGTCCTGGGTTCGAGGACTTCCCCTAACTCCCAAATGTTTTTTTAAAAGCCATTTTTTACAACTTTTTAAAGGGATAAAAAATAAGCAACTTTTACAAAAACACATTTTTTATAAACCACAAATAAGTACTAAAATAAGTTGTAAAGAGACAGAATAAGCTAAATTATACTAAGACACTTAAATGATAACTGTTAAGCTTTTTGAGCACTAATAAGCAAACCAAAAAGAGAAATAAAATAACACAGATGATAAGCTATATCTAAAAAGCACTTTTGAACAAAAATCCTAGAAAGACAGAATTCTTAAAAAGCTATAAAACTTAAGAATTTTAAGCTAAAAAGCAAATAAGTTAAATTAAGCTCAAGACTAAAGGAAAATAAGCTAAAGGGGACTTATACTAACCTAGAATAAGCAAATGCAATAAGCTAAAAAACCTAAATAAGCAAATAGCTTTTTGGCCAAAACTGATAAGCAAAAAGGCCAAAAGGGACTTTTCTAGCTTATTTTTAAGCTAGAAAACAGATCCTTATGGCTTAGTGGCTTATACCACTAAAAAGAATGGCCAAAAAGCTACAATAAGTAACAATGAAAAAGTAGTTTAAAATTCAAATAAGCACTTAAAAAGCTTCATGAAAAAGCTATCTCACACTGTTTTGACACTTAGACAAATTTTTGCAAACTTACAAAACACCAATTTTGAGCTTAAAAATAAGCAATCAAGCAGATCCTTATGACTATATAACCTACAAACAGATTAAGATTTGACCTTAAAGAACTTATATCAATAATCAAAAGAGAGTTTGAAATTTAGGATAAGCCACAATAAGCAATTGAAAAGACACTTTCTCAAATTTTTTCAACACTTAGCAATATTTGACAGTTTTGGAAAAAACTTAAAACAACAATGCAGACTTTTAGACTATGATTCTAACCTGTTTTTAACACTTGCACAAACTCAAAAACATCACAAATCAACAATAAGCAAAAGCACAATCAAATAAGCAAATGCAATGAGCTATAAGCTAATAGTTTCAAACAACAAACTCTTAAGACCTTAAAAATGAGATTTACTACTTAAAAACTTAAACAAACTGAATTTTAGGACTAATATAAGCTAAACTACACATATATCTTTTTGACCCATTTTGGC
>BQNB010114524.1:0-21738 GCA_026074375.1 Tanacetum coccineum
AAATCCATAATCTATCCCCCGACCTCTGGTAGGTCTAGCAGTAGAACTCTCCCCGACCTCGTATCTGGAGCCTAGGGTGGACAAATACAACCTCTTGCGGGGTGGCTGCTCAGACTCGAGAATATCATCCCTACGGTCAACAGGTGGTGGTATAACAGGCTCTATTCCCTCAGGTGGGAAAACATGCTCATCAACAGGTATAACAATAGTAGAGTCGGCCGGAGCTAAGTGCTCCTCCTCCTCCTCATCCTCATCCTCACCATCAGCGTCATCCCCAGATGAATCACCGTCATCATCATCTCCATCATCTCCCCCGTCCATAGGATAGTCGACCGGACCATCCTCTGTCTCATCATCCTCGTACTCCTTTGGATCCTCCTCGGGATTCGACTCAGTAACATATCCGGGTGACTCACCAGTAGGTAAATCAACAGGAGGTAATGGCTGCTCATCAACTGGAAACTCATGCTCATCCTCTAATGGTATATACTCAGGGTATATAGGCTCTGGCACGTAGTCAGGATCATGTGCCTGTACGAACATAGGCTCACGCTCATCCTCGTCCTGAGGAACTGGCGGTGTCTGTGGATCCTCTGGGCCTGGTATGTAATCCGGTGATGGTGGGGCTACTGGCTGCATCGGGAGTCCGTCGTATCCTAATACGATGACCCGTGGGATGCCTCCCTCAGATATCTCCTCATCATCGGCTCCCCAGAAGGCTCTGCCGGGCTCAGAGTCGGTGTAAACGGAAGTGTAGGTAACCGCAGATGTCGTAGAAGACATGACTACTGCAAAAAGAAAAAATAACCTATATAAGTATTACTTATAGGAAAGATCGGTATGATATGTCTATAAGCTTTAATTATAAGAGTGGTCTCTATGTTATATCTATAAGACTCTTATAGTACTATACTTAGTATATTTTATATACGCATATATCAATCATGTAAGCACTTAGTACCCTACTAATGCTAAAATAGTGTGTATCATGTAAGCATATATGTGCTAGATGTATGTCCCTCGCAAATCCTATTTGTGAAACCAGTGTTTGAAAATGGTTATAGTCTAGACAAAACTTTTGACCTGGTTCTCTATAACCTTGGCTCTGATACCAATCTGTAACACCCCCAAATCTGGGTAGCAGCGGAATATAATGTATATCCGAGGGCGTTACTTCATAGATCAATAGCACAAGATATGAGAACGACCACTAAACGTGTCGTTTAAAAAAGATACATTGGATTAACAAAAAACTTGTTTGTTACATAAGCTCATGGCTTTAAATTGTTCAACAGTATAAATAAAGATTTCGGTTTATAACAATTGTCCCCAAAATGTAATAAGACCCCAAATCTTTGATATGACTCTTCAATTATTGACTTCCAATGTATCACTGCACCTCGTGCCTTATTGACCTGAGAAAACATGCTTAAAACGTCAACATAAAGTTGGTGAATTCATAGGTTTATGTAAATCAATAGTAGGACCGCAAGATTTCCAAGTGTATGATTAAGCAACAAATGCAAACATCATAAAAAGTAATTACGTTTTCCTAAGCTCATGACACTGAAGCTCGACATGTATGAATGCAATAAATTGCCAATAATGCCCATGAATGATGTTCTAACCCGAAACATCCCAAATCCGACATGCAAAATCCGAACATGGTATACGTTCTTCTTGGTGATAAGCTAATCACCCGCAACGGGGATTGGCAATCCCAATAGATCTATGTCAATCCCAAATAGATCTATTTATAACATTCACGCTCACAATCCAGTAATTGACAGTTCATGATAAAGGGCTCAGTGGGTTATCGCTACTTAGGCAAACACGTAATCATTGTATAAAATGTACACTTGCGTCCAATTTGTAAAACAAAGCATGTTCTCACCCCAAGGATGTAAATCATTTAAATAATTGTAAAACATGGGGCTATGAACTCACCTTAGTAAATAGTCCTCTGAAAATGATAATAGATATCCAAGTATGAATCACACCGTCAAATACCTAAGTAAATACGGCCAGTCTTAGTCTACAAATTTAGGCTAAAGACTCAATGTATAAACTACAATAAATTGCTAGTTTATATATACTGTTATCACTTGTGTGGTGGTGTACAGGTTTAATGTATTTGTATTCACTTGATGGCTCTTGGGAATGTATACGATTTCACATGTCCTTGTATACGTATAAACGTTTATTAATAAATATCCATATTTATTAAATCGGAGGTTTACTTGTATAATATCCGAATATAATTTGTCTGATTCGCTGAGTGTTTATAAAATCACCTTTGTTTAAATATTACCCTTGAGTTTTATGTAATTACAAAACAGCCCCCTTCAGTTTATGAAAATGTAACATTTACACTTTAGACTCCTAAGTCTCCAAAATTACACTTTTAGTCCTTTAACTTACAATGTTGCACTTTAGGTCCTATAATGTTTGAAACAGTCCCCTTAAGTTCTAGAAATGACAGAACAGTCCCTCAATTTACTAAAATAGTGAATTGACAGTTTTAAACCCTCAAGTTTCTAAATTGACACATTTAGTCCCTTAACTTGTAAAAATCGCATTTTAACTCCAATTAAGTTCTAACAAGTGACATTAGATTTCATTAAGCTCCCATAAGCCATATAAGCTGTCCCAGCTTATAAATAAGCTCAGGAAAGCTTATTTTGGCTTAATGGACCTTATTAGGCCCGTTAAGGTCCAATAAGTGTTTTAGAGGTCCGATTAAGTTTTAAAAAACACTAAAGCAATTGTTAAGCTCATTTAAGCTACAAAACTCAGTTTGGCTTATTAATAAGCTCAGATGAGCCTATTTTGAGCTTATTAGGCTCATTAGCCCAACAACCTTTACTGAAAGTTAGTACCAAGGTCCATTAAGATTTTCTTAGTGATTCTAACTTATTTTCCTTTCTTAAATAGCTTTTTAGGGTTTGATTAAGTTGTCGTATCCATAGGGCTTATTTAATAAGCAATTTAGCTAGTAGTTAAGCTTATTGGGTTCGATATAAGCCCGATAGGGTTTTAAAGGTTTGAGACTGGATACCTTTGGGTCCGTTAGCTTGTCTAAGGTTATGAGGAAACCTATGAGCTGTTTAAGCTCACAAATAAGCCTTCCTAGCTTATTTGTGGCTTATGGGCCTTGTGGCTCACGAAAATAGGCCGTGAAGCCCATTTAAGATTCGTTTGGTTTTTAAAGGGTATAAGGGCCTATATAAGTTTTCAATAAGTTCATAGGACTATAAATAAGCTCATAGATCTTATGAATAATCTGTGGGCCCCCGGGTTAGCTTATTGGGCCCGCTTGGTTTTGTTCCGTGGGCTCTTGGACTAATTCGGCCCATTATGGGTTTGTTTAAGGTATGCTTGTTATGTTTCAAGTCTTATAAGCCTTCTAGTCTAACAATAAGCTCAAATGAGCTTATAATAAGCTGTGGGCCCCACCCTTTTGGGCTGTTGGGCTGGTTGGGCCCAATCCGTGAGTACGTTTCGATTACACAACCCATTGTGGCTCGTTACTCTTTTAGCAACATGTAGGTTTCGAAATAACTAGCCGTAGTACTATATGTTGTGTATTTATCTTATGTACACGTCACGTTTTATATGCAAGCATTTAGACGTGTCATGTATATGTTCCCAAGCCATCGTGTCATGTTTATAACGCAAGTTTACGTATGATTTATAAAAATTCCGTGCGTGTGGGATTAATGTTTACGTTGATGTTTTTAATCGTGTCTAACGTACATGTTTATGACTTTTCTTGTCATTTACTCATTTTGTATTTGTTCTTTAACATTTCCATCACCACACAAGATTTAGTACGTGTATAAACCTTTCGTTTATACGTACGGTTCGTAGTTACAATACACGAGCAAATGTTAACGTGTCCTTCGTGTAGTAATGTGACCTATTGACTAGCAAATAAGGAAGACATGCATGATATGATTTGTACAAGTTTAAATGTACAAGACTTGTTTCGAGTGTGCACAAGCTAAGTGACCAAGCACGTATGCGAGACATGACCCAAATGATAAATTAAAGCTCTAAGCTTAGTGTACAACCAACCCTTAGCTTGTAAATTTCCTTGGCCTAGTTATGTAAACCTTTATTGTGTTTTCTTAGTTTGAATGAGGTAAATAGGTAAGTTATGTGCGGTTTAAGACCCGACGCAAAGAGAGTGTATGTGTTTAAGTGTTTGTGTTTGTAAGAGTGTAATATGGTGAGACTATGTAAGTATTTATAGGCATATGAGCTAGTTACTTACCTCCTAGTCCTAAACCAACACGTGCCCTTAACAGGTGTTTTGTAGTTTTTAGTTAGTTCACACATTAAATATTAGCGAACACTAAGTATAACTCTTAATTACTCAATACATGTACAAGATTTGCTAGTGATTTAGAAATCTTATGGATTTTGTTGTTGATTTGATGCTAGCCGGCTATACAAAGGAAAAGAGAGGCCAAATGGTTATTAACCATTATGTAATGGATTAGTGGGAGACATTTAGGACTAATATTAATTAGTGGAAGTTTATAGATGTACTTAGTGATTTGGAAATCTTATGGATTTTGTTGTTGATTTAAAGCTAGCCGGCTATATAAAGGAAAAGAGAGGCCAAATGGTTATTAACCATTGTGTAATGGATTAGTAGGAGACATTGAGGACTAATATTAATTAGTAGAAGTTTGTACATGTACTTAATGTAAGTCACAAGGATTATTCTAGTTGTATTGGTCCCAAAATTCGGCTATAGTGGGTTGTATACACAAGATTGATTAAATTTTGTGTTAAGGTTTTAAAAATGGGTATTGGTTTGAGTCTAGGTAAGTCTAGGTGTTTCCGAGGCGTGTCCAAATGTATTTTATTGCGAAACGTAACCCTTTTACGTGACCAATAAAAATAAACTACGCAAAGTTAATAATTATCGTCTTAATAATTATATATTACTTGCTGGATGTAAACCTTAATTTATTTGATGACCGTTTACATTAAACAATTATTTCTAGTCTACGCGATTTAACTTAAGAGTAGATATTAAAAGTAGACGCGTATCGGACCAAAATAAATGGTGATGAATAATAGATGTCGTATAATGACCTGAAATTTAAGAAATGTTACAGTCTCTACCCGTTAACAGCAAAACTTAAATAAGCTAACTCAGTTCAAGGCCCTATCCTAATAAGCAATAAGAACAAAATAAGCAAAAGAAAATGAGCAGGAAAACTTTAAAAAGCCAATAAGCACTTTGGCCTAAACAGTTAGCCAAACAACCCTAGGGACACTTTTCTAGCTTATTTTTAAGCTAGAAAAAGGATCCTTATGGCTTAGAAACTTATATGACCTTAAAGCTTATCTTATAAGTTACAATAAGCAGTAAAGAAAAAGGAATTTGAAATTCAAATAAGCCAGGAAAAAGCTTGATGAAAAAGTCTGTTTTCACTCAGCTTATGCTGATTTTTTTAGTTTTTTGAAAAGACAAAAAGACTAAATGTAGGCCTAATTTTAAGCCATGAAAAGAGTTTTAAAAGCTAAAATAAGCTGAAACAGATAGAATAAGGACTACAAACTACTTGTGCAAGAAATATCAAAATCTAAAACTATTTCTAACTATTCTAAATTTGCTAATGAAAAATGAATTTAAGCTTTGAAAATGGACTTGACAGATTTGAATACTAATGCAAAAGTGACCAAAGACTCATAACCAACAATAATCCTACTGCATTCTAAACACAAAATGGACCATGACCAAAACCTTAAGTCAACTTTTTAGAGAACAAATCAAATGAAACTGTTTTAAAGGATTAAAAAAATAGATTTAAAGAACATATATAAAAAAAACTTTAACACTTGATGTCTAAACTTTAAAACCTTGAAAGACAGATTAAAAACAACTTGAAAGAGCTTGTGAAAGATGGCAAAGTGACCCAGAACAGTTTATCAACCATTTTGACCCATTTCACCTCTTGACCCAAACACCCCTTTAAAGACAAATTTTGCAATTTAAAACTAAAACAGATCAAGAGATGTATCAAATAAGAACCAATAAGCATAAACAAGACACATTAAGCATAATTAATACAGAAATAAGAACAGATAAGCAGAATATGCTATTGAACAGTAAATGCATAAAAATGGACTAGAAAATGAAATTTAGAAACTTACAAAGATCCTTAGTTGTTGGTTAAGACTTAGCACCCAAAAACAGCTTATAACTCATCATATAGCTTCCCAAGAAGCACTAAGAACCTAAATAAGCCATCCAAAATTGCTTATTCATCCAATAAGCTACAAACAGAATACCCATTCATTTCTTAATGGAACAATAAACTTATAAAAATCTTTTGTAAAAGCTTTTATGAGTAAAATAGTGGTATGAGCTTATGAGAGCTTATGAGAATGACTTGTGAACAGATAAAAGCTTAAGTGCATAAACAGATTTGCATAAACCAATAAACTTGAATTTTCATTAAACATAAAAAGATTACAAGGATTGAAAATTTAAATGACAGAAATTAAAGACTTAGAAACATAAAGTTAAAACATTAAAAAGTAAATTACACTACTTCTAGATTACATTTTTTGTAAAAAATGGCTATATATTTATAGACTGAAAACTAAGCTATTGTGTGCTTGTTGTGCTTTTTGTGTGAGAGCTTCCAAAGGTCTTCAATCCTAGTCTTTAATCCAACTTGGTCACCAAGCAAAATAATCTCAGCCCTTGATTTTTTGTATTCTTCCTTTGACGAATAGGGTGATTTAGGATTGCCAAGGTGGCGTTTGTTGTTTTTTGGGGTAGGGATATGTTGGGATGGTGATGGGGTTGTCGTGGTGCACAGTGTTTAATGTTGAGTGACAGGGATGGTGAACAGTAATGGTGGGAAAATTGGATTTGGGTTTTTGTTATAATCAGGGTAACGGGACAGGGTAAAAGAGATGTGGGGTGTAAATGGTTTAGGATGGCAAGGGGTAAAGAGTTAATGTTTGTTAGGGTTGAGGGACTAGGGGGTGTAAAGAGGTTTGAGGTGTAGGGGGTAAACGTGTTAGTCCTTAAGGACTAACAGGTTAGTCCCTAAGGACTAACGATGTAAAAGGGTTAAAGGTGTTGGGCTAATGACTGTTAAAGGGTGTTGGGCTTATAATGAATGGGCCGGGTATTATATATAAAAAAAAGGTTTTGGGCTTTTAACTAGACTTTGGGCTTATATAGTTTAAGGCTTATTAAGCCTTAGAATACATATCTTAATGGGCTGACCCGACTCATTAAATGGGTGCGGGTTGGTCCATTAAAGATTTCTTCGGTTTCGGCTCCGTCTTTGACTTTGACTTGGTTGACTTTTTGACTTTGACTTTGACTTTTCACGCTCTTTCCATTTCCGTGCTCGGTTTTGTCCGTTTTGGCTTCGTTTTTGTCCTTTTTGTTGATATCCGTTTCCTGCACAATATAAATGCAAAACACACAAATACAATGTATTTTTGGTATATTTTTGTTCTTTTAGGCATGTTTTTATAGGCAAAAGGTATGTGTAATTAAATACATACCAGATGGTTAGGATATTTAAATCCTGGTGGTTGAGTAACATAAACCTCTTCTCAATAGTTCCATATAAGAAAACACTCTTTACATCCATTTGATATACCAGAAAACCCATAAAAGAAGCATAGGCCAAAAACAATTTTATTGCCTCAATTCTTGCCACATGAGCAAAAACTTCTTTATAGTTTATACCATCTTCTTGTCTATGACCCTTTGCAACCAACCTTGCTTTATTCCTAATCACAATCCCTCTTTCATCTTTCTTATTTCTAAAGACCCATTTTGTTCCAATGGCCCTCTTTCCAATAGGCAAATCCACAAGTATCCAAACCTGTTGGAGTTTGAATTGCAGAAGTTCTTCCTGCATTGCTTCCACCCAAGATAAATTAGATAAAGATTTAGCAATGCTTGCAAGTTCAATCTATGATAGGAAACAAGCATATAAACAAGTATTTAGGGGTATCATGTGTTTTCTGTTCATATACAGCACCGAGAAACCCTTGTTCAGAAGTAGGTTTTGTCATTCTTCTTGTCTGAACAGATGACTTCACATCACCAATCACATTTTCAATTGGGTGATCTTTATGAATTCTTGTATTAGGAGTGGTTGAAACTGCATAGGAATTTGTAATGTTCCCCAAATTAACTTATGGTTCATCTTCATCACTAAAGAACTCAACATGAGTCGCTTCAAGTGTATGACTAACTCCTATAATGAACATGTCTTTAAGGCTATCTTGATCATATGAATTAGCAGTATTAACTGATGGATCAACAATATTAAGTTTAAAACTACCAGTATTAACATTAGGACTGGCAGTATTAACATGTTGTCCAACAGCATTAACTTCTTTAGGACTGCTATCATCATCAGACTTATCTTTTTCATCATTCTCATTATCTAGACCATCTTCAACCTGCTTTTGATCATCAGCAGCAGATTTTGGTTCACCAATATCAACATCCTTGGAAGGTGAATCAAAATATGAAGCATCTTTCCAAATTGGCATCACAATGCAATCTTGACTGATTTCTTCTGATGTACCTGCATTAAGTTCTCCTTGTGTACCTGCAGATTCATTAATGATTATACCTGCAGCAACTGGTACATAATTCATAGATTGGGTTAGAGAATCAATATCAAACAGCCACTTTGGACCATTCCCTTCTATCATAGGCTTATTCTCTAAAAACCCAATATGCAAGTTTTCTTCTACCCTCCTGGTTCTAGTGTTGTATACCCTAAAAGCTTTACTACTCAAGGAATATCCAACAAAGAAACCTTCATCACTTTTGCCATCAAACTTGCCTAAACTGTCTAAAGTATTAAGAATGGTAACATGACATCCAAATGGTTTCATAAAGCTTAGAGCTGGTTTAAAACCTCTAAAAAGTTCATAAGGTGTCTTGTTATGAGGCTTGACTACTAAGACCCTATTATGTACATAGCAAGCAGTATAACTGCTTCAGCCCAAAATGTGGTAGGTAACTTAAAGTCAGCTAACATTGTTCTAGCAGCCTCAATTAGTGTCATATTCCTCCTCTCAGCCACACCATTTTGCTGAGGAGTCCTGGCTACACTGTATTCCCTCTTAATACCTTTTTCTCTGCAAAAATCATCCATAACTTTATTCTTAAACTCTGTTCCATTATCACTCTTGATTATTTTCACTTTCTTATCCACAAGGTTTTCTATTTCTTTGATAAAGTTCTTAAGAATCTTACTGGTTTCATCCTTAGTTGTTAAAAAGAAAACCCATGTAAACCTGCTATAATCATCAATGACTACTAAGCAATACTTCTTATGCATTAAACTACTCACAAAGGTTGGACCATACAAATCCATATGAAGCATAAACAAAGGCTTAGTAATTGGATTCAAAACTTTGGACTTACAAAAAGCTCTGTGTTGCTTCCCTTTAAGACAAGCAATACAGGTTTGGTCATTTTCAAAATGTTTTGTAGGCAATCCTCTTACTCAAGTCTTAGGTAGATTGTACTCTATAAACGTTTGGTTCAGAGAGTTTAATATTGTTATGAGTTTGATTGGAAAGTTTGGAATTATAGTAAACAACCAGTTCGGATAGGCTATCATAATTCAGAAGTCAATTCATTAAACGTTTGAGAGCTAGGGCACTATTAAATCGAAAACCCACCAACCCAGTCAGAACAGTAATACCAAGATGAAACCCCTTAGTATAGAAGCCTACCCTAGTATTGTGTACGATATAATGGGTTTTTAAAGCGTGTTTGATCAATACTGAAATGATAAGCACAGACAAGCGTTAAATAAAGTTATGTCATGTAAGGTTTTAAACAATTATTTTTATACTTTTTTTTCAAAATGTTACCATTAAAGACCGCTGAGAATGAAAAATGGCAAAATAACCCTTAGAGTTTGCCTTTTACGAGTTTGACCTTCAAGTTTAAAAGAAATACAAAAATAAACCTTGCAATTTTAAAGTGACATAATAGACCCCCCTAAAAAAAAATTAATTATAACTATGAAAAAAATGACATTTTCAGTCCGCTTTTAGTAAAAGTTCCAAAAGTTACGATATATACCCCTTGCAAGGAATACTTTTGCAAAACAAGTCCAAAATGCCATGCAAGCTTATTTAAATTTTCAAAATCAATTTTAGAAGTTTATATCTTGTTAATATAATCTAGAATAATGAAAGTTTTAACATAAACTACATTCAAAATAACGATTCGTTAAGCAAGGAAGCAAAACGGTTAAATTAGGGTTTCAAAACGTAAACGCGCGGTTTTTAAGATCAAATTCCTTCAATAATCAATAAAGTGGTTATATTAACATTAATTAAGCATGTTAGGATGCATTATAACAACATTTAACCATTATAACATTTAGTTTTAAGAAAAACGGAAAATTAGGGTTTCGGTGAAACTGTTTTGATCAAAATGGAAAATGAGCAAGAACAGAGTTATGAAACTTAACAAGAGTTTAATTGGGATCATATGAACATTATAAAGTGTAGGAGCAAAGTCGAAACATCCAGAAACCTGGGTTTGAGCTTATAGCTTGGTAACGGGTCTACATCAGACTTTTAGCTTTCGACGCCTATGAATAAACGACTCCGGGGCTTCAAGGCTTCAAAGATTCTCTTGATTCTTGTTTTTGGATCTCCTTAGGACCTTCTTGAGCAGAGAATTGTTTCTCTAATGGGTTATAGAAAGAAGAAGTAGGGGATGAGTTGAAGTGAAGAGTTTTGAGCTCTATTTATACTCGTTAGAGGTCTAGGTGATTAAGGGAGCTTTGTGATCTGATCTTGGACATGTGGAGTAGCTAGGGGATGAAGTGTTGAAGCTATGGTGTGAGTATGAAGGTCTAGGATAGTAGATTGAAGTGTTGGATGTGATTTTGGGACAATAGGTGGCTGGGCTGGTTTTAGCTACAAAGGAGGTGATATGGAGCTTCAAGCAACCATGGAATGGTCATAGCAGTTGCATAAGCTGCTTAGGAAGGTTGTGGTGCTTGTCATGGAGGTGCTTAGTTGCAAGAAAGAGTTAAAAATGGGTCAAATTGCAAGATTGTACACCGCGGGTTCATTTGAGCTTATTAGGGCTCGAATTGCTTTTCTAGGTTTGGTTTTCGAGCACATTGATCATGTAATGATAGATATATGTTCTAAAGGTTTGTATCAATGATTATTAACGATAATTGATAAGTGGTTTGGGTTAAAATGGATAGAAAATGAGTAATACATGTCGCGGGTCATATTAAGGCACATTAGGGTTTTCTAGGCTTTCAATTCATGTACAATGCTAATATAATGATAGATCATATGGATTATAAAACATATTATGAGTTTTACATATACTTGAATGATAGTTAGAGATTTAAAAAGGTTAAAAATTGATAAACGGGTCGTATGTTTCATTTAGGTACGTTTAGGGTTTCTCGGATTCAATTCTTATAAAATAAATTAAATGTATATGAAATGATGAAATAGGATGGTCAGGTTGTAAAATAGTTATTACAACTTATATGAGTGTTTGATTGAGTTTAAAAAGGCTAAAAATCAATTAAAGGGTCCAAAGTTCAGAAACTAGCACGGTTTTTAGGTTTTAGGTTTTGAATTAGGGTATTGCGTGTAAAAATAATATGAGAGCATATATGAGTAGAATAATTATGGTTTACACAAGTGTATAATGAGTGTAGTACGTGTATGAAAGAGGTGGAGAAAGAAACCAAGTAATGAAAACAGAGGTAAAACGGCTATTTTAGAGATCATGCTTAGTGACTTGTACATTGTGTTTTTAAAGACTTGTACTTTGACTTGGAGGGAGTTTATATTTCAATTAAGATGTTATATTACTTGTACATATGCTTTAGTAGCTTATGCATTCACTTTAGATATTAACTTTTCATGGAATTAGGGTTTAGAGTATATGATAACGTTATAAAAAGCTTCGTCTTGATATAAACGTTCAAATGGGTACATTTATAATGAGTAATGTACTTTGTAAAAATGATATTATGATATTGACTTGACATGTTATGATGTTTGCTTGACATGTATGTAGATAGGATTTCCATATGTAGGTTGCGTGAGCTTATTAACTTTAGATATTGATTGAACAGTTTCGTATACCTAAAATATATCACAAAATAATATAATCCTAAGAGTAATTAAGAAGATTACCAAGTTACCCTTGATAAAATTCACTCTCAAAAATATATATATTATAATATAATATACGTATGTTTAACCGGGCAAGTATGATCACCCGGGTCGTTTCCCCAATGACTAGTGAAATTGAAACCACGTTTTAGGTTCGGATCCTGATTTGAATGAAGCAAAGATATTTTGGGATAAGCTAATTCTACTAATTAATAAGCAATAAATAATGACAATTGAGCAAGTTAACTATTTTAATCCCTAAAAATGTAACTAAAATTATCACTAAATAAAGAAGAGTACCAAAATCATTAAAATAAAAGCCTAAATTTGATCTTTTTATAAAGTTATTAAACAAATAAAAAATCAACCTAAATAACTAATTAAAATTAAAAACTTAATTAAAACTTAACCAAAGGACTAATGGTGCCAAAAACTAAGAAACTAACGGGAAACTAAACAAACTAACGAGGGACTGACTGAAAAAACAATTTAAAATCGAAAAGTTACACTTTCTACCACTGAGAATCTTCCCGACAACAAACTAAGTCCAAAAAGACATTCGAATTTTTAAAGAGCATAAAAATGGAAAAACTCAAAGAAGCGAAGTTGTAAAAGGAAGCCAGGGGAACAAGATTAATAAAGGCTACCTGGGCTGAAACTCGACAAATAAGGCCCTCATAAATAGCTTATATTTAAGCTTTTACAGAAAGGGAGGGCTTATCCCTTGGTTTTAAGAAAATACCGCTATAACAAACTCAAAACTAGATCAAAAAGAAAAAGGAAAGAATTCTAAAGAGCTTATGATATGCTTAATCTATAAATGAAAAGAAATTAAAGCTTAAACTACTTATTTGCTACTGAAATCGATCATGAAATAAGCAAACTCAGGAAATAAGCAAAGTAACACAAACTCCAAATAAGCTAGAAAACTTAATAAGCTAAACTAGACTCTGAAACTTAAAGAACTTATTAATATACTTATTATCCATCTAAATAAGCTATAAAATCTAGACTTAAAAGCTGAATTAACAAATTTAGACTTTACTTAAGTTCCTACTGTTTTTGGAATTTTCAGGTTTTTATGACTTTTGACAGCTAAATTAAACTAAGTAAATAAGCTAGAAATTGCAAATTAAGACTTAAAATCTATTAAGCTATATTAAAACTTAAATCCTACTGAATTTAATAAGCTAAATCTTAAAATTACTTATCTAAATTAAGCTAAGAACACACATACAAACCTCAGTTAGTACAGCTGTGTTCTTAGCTAATTTAGATAAGTAATTTTAAGAATTATCTTATTAAAATCATAGGTTAAGTTTTAATATAGCTTAATAGATTTTAAGTCTTAATTTGCAATTTCTAGCTTATTTACTTAGTTTAATTTAGCTGTCAAAAGTCATAAAAACCTGAAAATTCCAAAAACAGTAGGAAATTAAGTAGAGTCTAAATTTGTTAATCATTTTTTTTTTTTTTTTTTTTTGTTTGTTTTTATTGCTTTTAAGTCTAGATTTTATAGCTTATTTAGATGGATAATAAGTATATTAATAAGTTCTTTAAGTTTCAGAGTCTAGTTTAGCTTATTAAGTTTTCTAGCTTATTTGGAGTTTGTGTTACTTTGCTTATTTCCTGAGTTTGCTTATTTCATGATCGATTTCAGTAGCAATAAAGTAGTTTAAGCTTTAATTTCTTTTCATTTATAGATTAAACATATCATAAGCTCTTTAGAACTTCTTTCCTTTTTCATTTTGATCTAGTTTTGAGTTTTTTATAGCTTATTTTCTAAAACCAAGGGATAAGCCCTCCTTTCTGTAACAACTTAAAAATAAGCTCTTTATGAGCATTATTTGTGAGTTTCAGCCCAAGTAGCCTTATATGTCTTGTATCCCCCTGGCTTCCTTTACAACTCGCTTCATTGAGTTTTTCATTAAGCCTCTTTAAAAATTTCGAATGCTTTTGGACTTAGATTTGTTGTTCGGGATAATTTCTCAGGGTAGAAAGTGTAACTTTTTCGATTTAATTGTTTTTTCAGTCAGTCCCTCCCGTTAAGTTTGTTAAGTTTCCCCTTTATTCCTTAGGTTTTATGCACTCAATAGTCCTTAGTTAAGTTTTTAATTAAGTTTATTAATTTTAATTAGTATTTAGGTTTGATTTTTAATTAGTTTAATTAAACTTTTATAAAAAGAAAAAAAATTAGGGCTTTTATTTTTAATGATATTGGTACTCCTTTCTTTATATTAGTTGGAAATTTTAGTTTAAATTTTTAGGGATTAAAATTAGTTCACTTGCTTAATAGTCACATTTTATTTGTTGCTTCTTATTTAGTAGTAATAGTTTATCCAAAATATCTTTGCTTCATTCAAATCAGATGCCGAACCAAAAAAAAAAAAAACTAAAACGAGGGTATCAATTTTCACTAGTCATTGGGGAAACGACCCGGCGGGTTTTATTTTTTTGTTGGGGGGGGGTGGGGGAGAAAATGCCCAATAAAATTGCCCGGTTAAACATACGTAGATTATATTATAATATAAATATAATTTTTGAGAGTGGGAATTTTATCAAGGGGTAACTATGTAATCTCATAATATACTCTAATATAATATTATTTTGGTGATATATTTTAGTATACGAAACAGTATCAAACAATTCTAAAGTTTAATAAGATAACGCAACCTACATATTGAAATCCCTATCTACATAACATGTCAATCAAACATCATAACAATTGTCAAGTCCAATATCATAAAATCATTTTTACAAAGTACATTACTCCATATAATGTACCATTTGCAACGTTATAACAAGACGAGCTTTAAAACCGTTTATCAAAACCTCTACAACCCTAATTCCATGAAAAGGTTAATATCTAAAGTGAATGCATAAGCTACTTAAAAGCATATGTACAATTAATAAAACATCTTAATTGAAATAAGTAAACTCCCTCCAAGTCAAAGTAAAAGTCATTAAAAAAACAATTAACAAGTCACAAGCATGATCTCTAAAATAGCCGTTTTTACCTCTGTTTTCATCTATTTACTTCACCACCACTTTCATACAAGCTACACACTCAATATCAATGTGTAAACCCCTAATAATTCTACTCATAAGCCTCTTATATATTTTTAACACTCAAAACCCTAATTCAAAACCTAAACCCCTAATACCGAGCTAGTTTCTAAACATGACCCATTTATGATTTTACCCTTTTTAATACCTCAATCAACACTCAAAAAGTTGTAATAACTTATTTACAACCTTGACCATCCTAATTTCATCAACATTCATCATTTCATTTTCATCTAAACTAAATGAATCCGAGAACCCTAAACGCCTAAATGAAACATACGACACGTACTCATTTTAACCATTTTTAATCCAAAAACTATCAAATTCATACTATTGTAAACTCATAAAATGGAGTTTGTATAAATACCATGATCTATCATATATAAGATTGTACACGAATTGAAGCCTAGAAAACCCTAAGTGCCCTATAAAAGACCCACGGTGCAATTTTACTCATTTTCTATCCATTTTAACCCAAACCACTTATCAATTCTCGTTAATAATCATTGATACAAACCTTGAGAACATATATCTATCATTACATGATCAATGTGCTCGAAAACCAAACCTAGAAAAGCAATATCGAGCCCTAATAAGCTCAAATGAACCCGCGGTGTACAATCTTGCAATTTGACCCATTTTTAACTCTTTCTTGCAACTAAGCACCTCCATGACAAGCCACCACAACCTTCCTAGCAGCTAAGGCAACTTCATATGACATCCATTGTTGCTTGAAGCTCCACATCACCTCCTTTGTAGCTAAAACCAGCCGCGACCACCTCTTGTCCCAAAATCACATCCAACACTTCAATCTACTATCCTAGACCTTCATACTCACACCATAGCTTCAACACTTCATCCCCTAGCTACTCCACATGTCCAAGATCAGATCACAAAGCTCCCTTAATCACCTAGACCTCTAACGAGTATAAATAGAGCTCAAAACTCTTCACTTCAACTCATCCCCTACTTCTTCTTTCTATAACCCATTAGAGAAACAATTCTCTGCTCAAGAAGGTCCTAAGGAGATCCAAAAACAAGAATCAAGAGAATCTTTGAAGCCTTGAAGCCCCGGAGTCGTTATTCTAGGCGTACGAAGCTAAAAGTCCTGATTTAGACCCGTTTCCAAGCTATAAGCTCAAACCCAGGTTCTGGATGTTCGACTTCAGCTCCTACACTCTTAAAATGTTCATAGATCCCAATAAACTCTTTATAAAGTTTCATAACTCCAATCATGCGTCCATTTTCCATTTTGATCCAAACCGTACACCCTAAACCCTAATTTTCCGTTTTTCCTTAAACTAATGTTATATATGGGTTAAAATGTTGTTATAATGCATCCTAACCTCTTAATTAAGTGTTAATATAACCTCTTTATTGATTCTTGAAGGAATTTTTGATCTTTAAAAACCGCGCTTTACTTTTGAAACCCTAATTTAACCCGTTTTTTGCTCCTATCTTAACGCATCGTTAATTTGAATTTCGTTATGTTAAACCTTCCATATCTAGCTTAATTTAACAAAATATAAACTGCTAATATCATTTTGAACTTAAAATAAATTGCAAGGCATGTTGGTACTGTTATTGCCAAAAGTATTCCATGCAAGGGGTATATATCGTAACTTTCTGAAACTTATAACTAAAAGGACTGAAAATGTCATTTTATCAAAGTTATAACTATAGGGGTCTATTATGTCACTTTTTCAAAGTGCAAGGAATGTTTGTATATCTTTTAAACTTAAGACCAAAAAAAAAAACCCTCCCGAAAAAAAAACAGTGCAAACTCTAAGGTATATTTGCATTTTTCATTACGCATGGTCTTAAATGTAACATTTTGAAAAAGTATAAAAATATATTCAAAACCTTACAAGACATAACTTTAATTAACGCTTGTCGTGCTTATCATTTCCAGATATTGATCAAAACGCTTAACCAATTAAGTGTACCACAAAACTAGTAGATTCAAACTAAGGGGTTTCATCATTGTAACGTATCATGACTGAGTTGTTGGTTTTACGATTTAAGGCCCTAGCTTCCTCAACGTTTACTGAATGACTTCTGAATTATGATGACCCGAACGGTGATACAATAATTCCAAACTTTCCAATCAAACTCATAACAATATTAAACTCACTGAACAAAGTTTCTAGAGTACAATCTACTAAGACCTTGACCTATTTACTCAGGTTGCGTGACGTGGTTGTTTACTATCATTTTGCTATATCAACCTTCCTTGTTGAGATTGTGATAAGGTCGTCAGCTTTCATACTAGAATATTTATTACAACTACATATTCAGGTGAGATTCATAGCCTCGCTTTTACTTATTTACATGCTTTATAAACCCGCGAGGGGGATACATGCTCAATTGTTTTTAATATACACAAGTACTTAAAACCGATATTGTGAAGTTCATAACCTCGCCTTTACTTATTTACATGTTTTATAAACCCGCGAGGGGGATACATGCTTGTTACAAACTCTTTTACATACTCGTTTATCTTATAACAATGTGATTACTTTTCAAAGACTTAATGAGTTCATAACCTCACATTTCAATCTTTTAAATACTTTATAAACCTGTAATACCTGCTATAAACCATGAATACAAGTGTTTTCTAAACTATATGCTATCCTGATATATTATTGCCTAAGTACATGAAAATGTCTCTTTGGGTAGTATCTCCTAATATCTCTTATATATCTATTTGGGTAGTATATCTAATATCTCTTTAATATCTATTTGGGGGGGGGGGGGGTAGTATCCCCCAATATATCTATCTCAATATCTATTTGGTTAGTACTCCCAATATCCCTTTAATGTCGATTTGGGTAGTATCCTCCCAATAGTCCCTTTAATGTCTATGTGGGGTAGTAATCTCCAAATATCCCTTCAATCTATTGGTGTATCTCCTAATAATCCATTTATGTCTATTTGGGTAGTATCTCCCAATATCTCTTCAATATCTATTTGGGTAGTATCTCCTAATATTTCTTTAATATCTATTTGGGTAGTATCTCCCAATATTTCTTTAATGTCTCTTTGGGTAGTATCTCCCAATATCTCTTCAAATACCTCTTTGGGTAGTATCTCTCAATATCTCTTTAATATCTCTTTATGTGATTCATGAGTTTAGGGTAATAATACTGTTCTCCATGATAATACTGTTCTCCAGGATAATAATGTTCTCCATGATAATTATACATGCAATACCATTTTCCCATGATAATTGTATTCGTTGCAATTATTACCAATAACGGGTGTATAACAACGTAACCTAATATTACACTATAACACATTACTATAACACTGCTTTTATAACAATTACTTATGATGACTATATTCACAATTCCTTCAAATCCTATGATTTCACTCAACCATTGTGTTGAATTTTTAGCATGTTTATCTCAGGTAATTGAGCAACTTATGGTATGGAGTGGCGTGGACTTGAAGATGGCTAAAACTTGTTATCATTCACATTGTATGTAACTAGATTTTGGGACCTACCTTTGTAAAACTTTGATTTTAAATGAATGATAACGTATCTTTTGAACAACGTCTCTTTTGAGTCGTTTTTTATGATTATGATTGTTGTATCCATGAAGTAATACCCCATATTAGCTTCCGCTGCTATATGTAAAAATGGGGTGTTACACTCAGTGGATTGTATATGAAGACAGAATACCATGATACCCTAAATACTTGTTTATATGCTTGTTTCTTATCACAGATTGAACCAACAAGCATTGCTAAAGCTCTATCTGATTCATCCTGGGTGGAAGCAATGCAGGAAGAACTTCTGCAATTCAAACTTTAACAAGTTTGGATACTGGTGGATCTCCCTAATAGAAAGAAGGCCATTGGAACAAAATGGGTCTTCAGAAACAAGAAAGACGAAAGGGGAATTATGATTAGGAATAAAGCAAGGTTAGTTGCACAGGGTCATAGACAAGAAGAAGGTATTGATTATGAAGAAGTGTTTGCACCTGTGGCAAGAATTGAGGCAATAAGATTGTTTTTGGCCTATGCTTCTTTTATGGGTTTTCTTGTATATCAAATGGATGTAAAAAGTGCTTTCTTATATGAAACCATTGAGGAAGAAGTCCATGTGACTCAACCACCAGGATTTAAAGATCCTGACCCGGCCAGAAAAAAGTTTACAAGGAAAGTCAAGGCACTTTTGGTTCATCAAGCACAAAGAGCATGAGTATGACACTTTGACAAACTATCTGTTAGCAATGGTTTTAAAAGAGGCAAGAAAGATCATACATTATATAATCAAAAGCAAAAAGGAGATAAGTTTTTGTCTTGTACATGTCTATGTAGAACATCATCTTTGGGCCACAAATAAAGAGTTTTGTACTGGTTTTGAGAATCAATTAAAGATAAGTATTCTAATGAGTGCCTATGGGAGAACTAACTTTCTTTCTAGGATTACAAGTACAGCAGAAGGAAGATGGAATATTTATCAGTTAGGATAAATATGTAGCTGAGATTTTGAAGAAATTCAACTACACTGATGTGAAGTCTGCTTCAACTCTAGTTGATTTGGAAAAGCCTTTAGTCAAAGATGGAGATGTTGATGATGTTGATGTACATCTTTATAGATCTATGATTGGGTCTTTGATGTATCTCACAGCATCTAGGCCAGATATTATGTTTGCCGTATGTGCATGTGCCAGATTTTAAGTTACTCCAAAGACATCACATCTCTTAGCAGTTAAGAGAATTTTTAGATATTTGAAAGGCAAACCAACTTTAGGCCTTTGGTATTCTAGGGATTCTCCATTTGAACTAGTTACTTATACTGATAGTGACTATGCTGGAGCAACTCAAGATAGGAAGTCAACAACTGGAGATTGTCAGTTTTTGGGAAACAGGTTGATATCTTGGCAGTGTAAGAAGAAAATTATGGTTTCTACCTCTACAACTGAAGCTGAATATGTGGCTGCTGCTAGTTGCTGTGGACAAGTACTCTGGATTCAAAATTAATTGCTGGATTATAGGTATAATTTCATGAATACTATCATTAATATTGACAATAACAGTACTATTTGCATTATTAAAAATCCTGTTCAACATTCTAAAACAAAACATATAGAGATTAGGCATCATTTTATAAGAGATTGCAATGTTAAAAAGTTAATACAAATGGTTAAAATTCATACTGATTATAATGTTGCAAATCTTCTTACAAAAGGTTTTGATGTTGGAAGGTTTCAGTACTTGGTCTCAAGTATTGGAATGCATAATCCTTAAATGTCTACATCTCTTTATGTATTTGTAAAAGTTTTATAAAGGATTATTACTGTTAGTCTTGTCAATTAGTACTGCTAAGTATAATTAGTACTGCTAGTTATACTTAAGATTACTTGTTAAAACTGTTGGTCATACTTAATACTGTCAAGAAGAAAATACTTTGGATTGTGTATTTTTGGCTATGGACTAACACCTGTAGGTAAAGCATCTTGAATACCTGATGTTGAATGCTTTACCTTTAAAAAATTGGTTAAGGGAAAGTTAATGTTATTGAATAACATTTTTTAACTTTTATTCATGGGTTATGCATAAATATGGATCCTCGTGAATTCTTACATGTTTATCTAGTCTTTTCTAGTGTGCTTGTGATGAATAGAGGCATGTTGTTGTATAATTATTGAAGACAGAGTTAATACTGTTAAACATCTGTTAATACTGCTAGGCAAAAAATTACTACTGCCAGGCAAAAGATAATGCTGTTGGGATGACATGAGAGCCAAAGTTACAACTGTTGAGAAAATTCTTATCCCTTGAAGCATTTTTTGAGGGGAGGCTACTTATGTCAATATACAGTCAAAGCATAGATGGAAGGATATGTTATATCAAAAGTGTGTTAAAAAGAATCAAAAACATCTAAGCATGTCAAAAGAGGTCGGGATACCAAGATACCTCAGTCTAGTGGTCCCCATGTAAAGGTTGGTGATGAGGCTGTCCATAAGGAGTTAGGTGACAGAATGGAAAGTGCTACCACTACTGCTTCTAGCTTAGAAGCAGGGCAGGACAGTGGTAACATCAAATAAGACCCAATCTATGGCAACACTTAATGGATAAAGTCATTAGGGAATTGGTTCATGTAGTGGTCCTAGGTGCCAAGATACCATATTGGGGGATGTGGATGCTCAAACTAGGTTTGAGACTACATCTAAACAGTCCAATGATCCACTTCTCTCAAGAGGTTACACACTTGGAAGTGGGGAGAACAGTATGAAACTATTGGAATTGATGGAACTTTGTACACAACTATCAAATAAAAACATAAATAAGTGATTTGGTGAGCCAAAAGAAATGAGAGATTAAGTGAGCTTAAAAATAGAAAGAGAGATGTGTGAATAAAAATAGAAATGAGTGATTATGTGAGTAAAAAGAATTGAGAGATATTGTGAGCATAAAAACAGAAAGAGAGCTTGTGCGAAGAATCAATTGATGATAGAAGTCCTTTTT
>BQNB010114525.1:0-21737 GCA_026074375.1 Tanacetum coccineum
AAGCGTACGATATACGCAAAAGATGTAAGCATATATATTATATATATGTATGTCACGTAAGCACTTAATGCAGCACGTAATATAAGCACTGATAAGTGTAGATTACACATATCTATTTATGCTTAAAAAGGCCCAAATAAACCCAAAACGAATAAAAAATGGCAAAAATGTGCTTGTATCTGAGTTTTATGTGTGCAGGTATGGATATGTCAAATATCACAAGAATTCAGTCAAAAACGAACACGAGAACGAATGAGTGATCATGAAGCCAAAGAAAATCAAGCCTCAGCTCTACCTCAGCAAAACCAAAGCCCAACTCCAATGATTTAAATCTCCAGGGACTAAACTTGCAACTTTTCAAAGTATATTATGACTTGAAAATGGAGAAATTAAGTCCAAGGGCCGAATTTGCAATTAAACTATTTTTGTTTTATAGCCTCAACAAATTTCAGCCAAACACAAGGGTCGAAGTTGCTATTACTCTATTCTTATAAAAAGCGCGGGTCACACGCGGGTCAAACCATCCATACCCTTTCTCTCCTCCAATCAAAATAAAAGCCCCAACCCAATTTAAACCCAATAACCCGACCTAACCCTAACCCTAACCCGGCTTTTCTTATAACCCAAAAACAATTACTGTTCACAACACAACCCCAATTTCGATTAATAACTCACACACACACACGATCACACTCTTATACACCAT
The DNA here is from genome assembly GCA_026074375.1 of Tanacetum coccineum. Lineage (NCBI taxonomy): Eukaryota > Viridiplantae > Streptophyta > Magnoliopsida > Asterales > Asteraceae > Tanacetum > Tanacetum coccineum. Next base: position 707 of record BQNB010114525.1, read on the forward strand.
GAACCCTAGTTCCATAACCCACGACCCTAACCCTAATTAACTATGGGGTAAACACTCCCCTCACAACTTCTAACCCATCCATCACTATCATACAAACCCAAGCCCTAACCCTAGTCAATTCCAGCTGTCAAAATGAGGTGATATGATTGGGTGATGTGACGTTCATAGTCACACGCCCAACCTATCAATCTAATCGTACGGTCAACATACAAGATGGAGGTGAGAGAGAAGATTCAAGGGTTGCGATGAGGCGCATATCGAAGGATCTAGAAGAAGAGTGAAGACCAAGGCTCGGGTATAAAACCCCCAATATCCAGCATATACCGGAGTCAGTTTTAGTTTTAATTTTCTTATTTTTTTTTTTATACACTATTAAATCGTACGGTTTATATTACAAGATCAAAGAGAGAAGAGGATTAAAGGGCCGAGATCAAGGTGAGAAGAAGGACCTAGAAGCTCATGGCTCGGGTATATATACCCCTATCATTCCAGCACAAGGGAGTTAGTTAGTTTTTAATTTTTCAGTGTTATTTTTTTAGTTTAATTGTTTTTTTTTTAATTCAGAATCGAGTAGTTATTTGTAACTTCAATTTCATGTTATTTCAATCGTATTGTAAACTTTCATTCAGTTTTTAATAAAAGATTTATTTCATGTTAATTTGTGTTTTATTTTAATTCTGTTAAAAGAGTTTGCATTTGTGTTATTATTGATTCGATCAAGACTTGATAACCTTTTGGAATTGGATGGCTGCTAGGTTATCATGGGGTTTTTAGAGCTGTTGGACAGCTTTTAGGTTAGATTAGGTGTTGTTGGTTTGATTTAGGGCTTATGTGAATAAGCCATAAGCCCCATTCAGCTTATTGTGTTTCCTGTTTAAGCTGGAAACAAAAGGTACTTAATATTCTTTTTAAGCTTCATTGAGTTCTATTATTGTCTATATAATGCTGTTTGTTTTATAAGTAGTTAAATAAGCTGTTTAGGTTTTGCTAAATAGTTTGAATAAGCTTATTTTATTAAGTAGTTAAATTCTGTCAAAGTGTCTTGAATTTGCTTTGTTTATGTAGTTTAAGAGGTAGATTATGGAATAGATAGAGTTGATAAGCTGATAAGCTTATTAGCTTATTTTTAATAAGTAAAATTTGAGTTAAATTAGTTTTAGCTTTTTAGTTAATGTTAATAAGCTGAATAAATCAAAATGGATGCTGTTTGTTAGTTGTAAGATGGTTCAGGGACCTGTTTTGCCTGATTTTATAGTTTCAGTTAGTATTAATATTATACAGTTAATCCTTGTAGGTTACTCTGTTAGTCCTTTTAATTTTCATAGTTAGTCCTTAGTTAATTTGATTGTTAGTCTAGTTAAGTCCCTAGGTCCAGGGACTGTTTCTGCCAATAGAGTAAACTTTGTGTGTTCTATAAAACTTTAAAAGTTACACCGCCTACCCTCTACTTTCGAGAATGATACTTTCGGCCCATGTGTTTGGGGTGTTTTTAGTTTGAGTTTTATAAAAGAGTTTTTATTAATTAAATAATTAGGTTTTCAAATTTAATTAGTTAAATTAGTTTTTTATAAATAGTATAAAATTAGGGCTTTTTATAAAATCAAATTTCTGCACTTTTTCTGCTTATAAAAAGTATTTTTATAGAATTTTTAGTTTAAGTTTTATATTTTTAAAAATTAATTAAATAGTTTTTAAATTCATAAAAAAATTATTTACTTCGTAATTAGTTTAATTTGTTAATTAGTTGTTTAATTGGTGCCTTTAAATTTAGTAGTATAAATTAAATCAAAAATATCTCCTCTCTTATTCAAATCAGAATCAAAACTGAAACAAGGTTTCCATTGCACGAGGTCATTGGGAAACTACCCGGGTGATCATACTATACCCGGTATAATATCTATTCTACTAAAACAATCTTTTGTGTTGAGTGGAATTTTTCTACCAAGTGGGATACTTTGGGTATTTCTTAAATTTCTCTAAACGTATATGTTTTAATAGCGCTGTGTCAAACTTACAATCAGTTTTTGTGCGCCGCTGCAGGGATTTGGAAGCGATTCTCTTTGTTTTCGAGTTTGTGATAGTGGAGTTAGAAGATCCTTTCGACCTCGAAAGTTAAATATTTGTCATAAATCTCCAAAAACCAAAAAAACTACAAATATAAGAAAGTAACAAAAATATTTTCCATTATCTTATTAGTGAAAATGATATAAAAGATCAAAAAAAATAGAAAAATCAAAAATATAAAAAAAATTGAACAAATTATTCAGAAAATAAATTTCACAAAGTTATGGTTAACGAACACCAACAAATAATATCTTCCAGTTGAGATATTATCAGAAATAAGTTCCGGTGAACTTTGCATTGTTCCCCATTCGTAATCAAAGATTTTAACACTTTGCCTTTATGGACTCTACCGACGTACGCTCACCTTGAAAAGAAATTTTCAAGAGCTACCGTGAAGTAGTTGATTATTTTGTTTAAGTCTCTTTCGTGTAACCCAGATAAAATTCAATAATAAAAAAAAAAACAAAAAAAACCCAAAAATATTTTATATCATTTATTTATAAAACAAAAAAATCCAAAAATATTTGTTATTCCTAATGTATTAGATATTCAAAACCAAAAAATTATTCATTCTCATCCACTTAACCGTTTAATTCATTCTTCTGAATCCTCTAATTATGTTTTACTGTCTTAGAGAGACAATCTCATCATTCAAAATCTCTTCACGCTATCAAAGAGTGTTCGACTTGTGGAAGTTTGTACACTAAAGATTGTTGTTCGATAGGGAGTCTTAATGATAAGATCCTTATTCCCGAACCCGACCCTTCTCGCACATGTCTGCAAGATGTGGAACCCCGGGTGATATATGGTCCGAGTTGTCGTGGATGGTGCATTTTTACTGAAAAAAGTCGGATATCAAGATTTGCTTGCTATTGAGTTTTGAAAATGAATTTTCAAAGACTTTCAAGATACTTCGAACCATCCGATGATAAAACCAACGTGTGTTAATGCGACTTCGAGAGCCATGCGTTGTCAATCAATGAGACCCGGTAAAAATCTTCGCAGAACCCCAACAGATTGACCATAATTGTTGTTATGAGTCTGCGGTGATTCATCAATGGAATTTTTGTCGTACAGATTGGCATTTGTAAATCTTGAGCAAAGTTGCTCATTACGGTTATAATTGTCCACCAAAAGTTCCGATTATCTCTAATCCAGAACAATGCAATCAAACCATCAACGAGCTCCCACAGATTTTGCCAAATGATCACCCGATACGCAATTATGAAGCTGAAAATTCATTCGCTTATGTTCCAAACCCGAATTCTTTCTATAATTCTCCAAATTTTTCTTACCCACCTCCCCAAAATTCTACCAATTTTTTCTCAGCAAAATCAATTGTTATGCTTACAGCGGAGGTCCCATTTTGAATTATCGAATGTCAACCGATCAATTGAATACTGTGCTATGAACCTAAACCGAGTTATGATTAATCGTGATTTTAACCTCCACACCTCCGGAGGAATCCGTCCTATCGTTCCAAGATGCTTTAATAAAATTCCTTAAAGTAGAGTTGAAGAATTCAAACGAGATCAAAGAATGATGTAACGGAATTAAAAAAGCAAATCGAGGAGACCAAACGGTTAGAAGAAGAAAGAGTAATCGAGGATAATGAGGCATGAGCAACAATTGGTTGACCGCAAAATTAAAGAAATTACGAATGAATTGGGAATTAGAAGATTTCGAGGCGAGGAGATTGATGAAGAATATGAGAGAGATTGTGAAATTAGAATTCATAAGCTTAAGCAAGATTTTAATATATAGGGAAGCGAAGTTCGAAAAAAGGAGAAAGCTTACGAAGAAGAAAAGTATGTTCTGCGCCTGTCGTTACATTCTTTCTGCTACTTAGTGATGACGAGGAAGATAATATTCCTTTAGCGATCACTCCCGACACTTACCGAGATCGAGGAGCCCGATAATTCTCTAAATATAGGGGAAATTGAGCATCTTGACACAATTCCGGCAACGGAATCAAAGACGAAGTAATAAAGTCTAGTGTTTGATCCAAATTAACCTTTCCCAAACCCAATTGATTTGAGGAATTTTTCCGACGATTCGTTGTCGTCAGATAGTTGCTTTAATGTGTATAATATTCGTGTAAAATTGAGTCCATATTGTGTAATATTTTGTAAACCGTGATACTTACGATTGATAAATCTTCTAAGATATGACCCTATTTTCGAGGAGAGCGCCGGTGAACTCGCTCAATATGTGCTCCAATTCCACGAGAATTGTGAAACCGATTATTTGATTCCAAATGATGATACTATCGAGCGATGAACGATGATTATTAGGACATCGATACGTTAAGCCGAGAAGGAGGTGAATGATTAGAAAGAGCTTGAAATTAGAAGATATTTTTCAAATCCAAAGACGTTATCCTTCGTGATAAATGTTAAACGTCCATTCGTCTATTTCACAATCGAATCCTTTGCGAAAAGTACAATCCTAATTCCCATCGTGGAATAGTGAGTTCATCCATTACTTCTCTTTTCTTTCTTTCGAGGACAATTTCGTTACCCGAAATTCTAGTCTTTTACAGATCAACGGAAGAAGTACGATAAGTGGGCAAGTACCAAACTACTCCATAGCTAATTACTCGTCTTCCCGAGTATGGAGATTGTCATTTCTTTTTTGAGAATCGAGCCCGATCCAGGAGGGTTGAAGTTAGCATTTGATTAATCCCAGTATGAGTCGTTTCATATTTGATGTATCCTGTCATTTCCTCAGTCCTCATCCAGGAACCACCGGATGTTTGAGAATTTAGAGCCCGAGAAAAACAAATTTTGATAAGTCCTTAACATGATGAATCATTTGACCCAATGGAAGAGAGGTGAAAATGTCGTTTTTCTAATGAAGAAGAAGGACGCATTCCTTCACATTTACCATCCGTAATTTTCTCCATTTGTCACCTACCCTGAGTTACTCCTTTAATCTGCTCCACCGGGAATGAGACGACACCAATTTCGACCCCGGGCCATCTCCATTTAGAGCCGGTGGCCTCTCATCGGTGAGTGGAATTATTCAGAATCCATAATGTTTTTCCAAACATATAATGAAAAACCCCGATTGAGATCTTCTTTTCCATTTGCATCTCACCTAAGACAACTGAAGTTCAGGATCCGAGTATCCGAGCTTGCGACTCGGTAATCAAAAAACCAAGCCCGCATCGGTGGGAGCTCACCCCATGACCTTATCGCTTTTCTTGTCTATTCTTATTTTCTAACCGTTAATGTTTTGTGATGATTGAGGGTCCCATCCTCTTCGTTGTCACGTTAGTTTTGAGTTGTGATTTGGCAGGATTTAACCCAACTTACAAGAATCCTCTCGGGTTCGACGCCTAATTCCGATGCACTCGAGTTCCTCATCCTTTGTGTTGAAATTAGTTTGAGGAGATTCAATATCCTTTCATTATTATCGATAAAAGCGAATTATGCTTTGATCTTCCATTAATAAACGGCTTAGCATTTTCGTGGACCCGACCTATAAACATGAGGGACAATGATGTCATTTTAGTTTGGGGAGTGGAATCTATCGAGATTTGATGTGCTTGAGCTTAGTTGTGTTCTTCTCACGTACGCCGGTTTTCCCACAAAAAATAGCAAAATTTTAAAATTTTTAATCAAAAAAAACAAATAAAAAAATAAAAATAAAAAAAAAAAAATAATAAAAATATTATAGTATATATATATATATATATATATATTAACATTTAAAAAGACAAAAAATGTAGGGTTTTTCGCTGGTAAGAATAAGGTAGTAATTTTGACCCGATCGTACGTGTAGAGTTCTAGCTTTCGACCCTTAACAATTAATGATGATAGTATGTGCTAGTCTCATAAAGACTTTAAACATGCTAGAGCTTGAATCGTTAGTAAATGAATAGCTTGTGCTAATCTCAAGTAGATTTTAAATATGCCCGAGTTGAATTTGTTTATATGAGCTACAGTAATTGCAAAATTTCATTTGTGAAGAAACGAGACATGATATGTTATTTATAAGTCATCGATAATAAACGTAGAACAGTTTGATTTCTTCAAGCTCATATGTTATTACTGTGGCATTTTCTCCCATTAGTTTGTTTCACCTCTATATATTATAATTGTTTAATTAATAGGATTTGTAAGGTTTGTTTTTGGTTAATAATTAGCTAAATAGAAGTTTTTCTTTAGTTCCTTTGGGATTAGGATAGTACACATCAGGAAATACTTAATTTGGCATAAAAATACAAAAATATACATAAAATAAGATATCTCTGCCAGATTACTTCATCTGTCGAGGCGTGCGCGGATGTTTGAGTTTTCATATAAGTAGAGACCTGGTGATCAGTAATAAGTAGAATAACCTCTTGTCCGACTCGCTATCGATGTGGCTTCGAGATAGAAGAGGACACCGTGTGTTTTTACTTATATAATCCGAAGTCGAAATATGTTTGCGTGCATCGTGTCGTAGGGCTGGCCGGATGTTGTAGCCTACTAAAGACTGAAGGAATAATAAATTATGCTTAATTTTTGTCTTATATTTTGAGCCTTAAAGAGGCCTAAGGTATATGGTTAGCAAATGTACGATTGGTTCATTCTTTTCATAAAGATGCCTTCGGGTATATGACATGAATGTGCCTTTCTTATATTATGCCTAATAAAAGCCAAATTTGGTCGCCTCGATGTGGACTTGTATACCTTGATTGCTTTTGATCTTTGAGAGAAGGGCTAAGAGCTAATTTATTGCTTTCTTTACCATACGCTTTTATTTTTTGGAATTAATAAGAATCGAAATCAAAAGTCCTATAAAGACGCCTTCGGGTATATGACTTAAGTAAAATCCTGAGATACAAAAAGTAGAGGAGATTTGTGGGAGGAAAAGTAAAGTTAAAACTATTAATATGTTAAGAGTAATGTTAATTTGTCAGGACTTGTATTTAACCGTGATCTTGTTTTTAAGCATGGCAAAGGGAAAAGTGAAAAATCGGGGATGAAAACGGTGTATCTTTAGACGACTTAATTGTGCTTTTTTGTTCTATGAACCTAAAAGTTACCAATGAGGTAATGAAAACAATACATAATATGTCAACACAAATAAATTGTAGTTAGGTAGTTAATAATCAAGAAAATCCATAAAAAGAGAAAAATCTTAGAAAATGGGAAGTCGGGTGTTTTATAACTTGTGATCTCTTATCAAAACTCTTTGCTACTTTTCAAAGGTTTAGTTTGGGGAATTTTTGAGGTATTTGGTTATAAGGCATGTGATATTGCGTGAGGACACACAATCGTTTAGTTTGGGGAATTTTGATAAGTGTAGATTACACATATCTATTTATGCTTAAAAAGGCCCAAATAAACCCAAAACGGATCAAAAATGGCAAAAATGTGCTTGTATCTGAGTTTAATGTGTGCAGGTACGGATATGTCAAAAATCACAGAAAACAGTCAAGAAACCAGGCAAAAACGGACACGAGAACGGATGAGTGATCATGAAGCCAAAGAAAATCAAGCCTCAACCTTCTTCAGTCTACCTCAGCTCTACCTCAGCAAAACCAAAGCCCAACTCCAATGATTTAAATCTCCAGGGACTAAACTTGCAACTTTTCAAAGTATATTATGACTTGAAAATGGAGAAATTAAGTCCAAGGGCCGAATTTGCAATTAAACTATTTTTGTTTTATAGCCTCAACAAATTTCAGCCAAACACAAGGGCCGATTGTGTAATTATCCTAAAGTAACAAAAAGTCGCGGGTCATATTCGGGTCAAATCTACCCGTGGACTCCAATCAACCAATCACAGCTCGACCCCCAACCCGATTACCCAAACCTAACCCGGACCCTTAACCCGACCAACCCGGTTAACTTATTAACACAATAAACAGTTACTGTTCCTCATTTTACCCCCAAAATGGATTTACCCATACTCACACACACAAGAACACCCCGAATCCACCATGAACCCTAGTTCCATAACCCACGACCCTAACCCTAATTAACTATGGGGTAAACACTCCCCTCACAACTTCTAACCCATCCATCACTATCATACAAACCCAAGCCCTAACCCTAGTCAATTCCAGCTGTCAAAATGAGGTGATATGATTGGGTGATGTGACGTTCATAGTCACACGCCCAACCTATCAATCTAATCGTACGGTCAACATACAAGATGGAGGTGAGAGAGAAGATTCAAGGGTTGCGATGAGGCGCATATCGAAGGATCTAGAAGAAGAGTGAAGACCAAGGCTCGGGTATAAAACCCCCCTCATTCCAGCACCAAAGGAGACAGTTAGAGTTTAATTTTTCAGTTTTATATTTTTTAGTTTAATTTTTCGATTAAAGCTGTTAAGTAGTTTTTATGTAATTTCAAATTCATGTTATCTCATTTCATATTGTAATAAACCTTAATTTCAGTTTTAATTAAAGTATTGTTTCATATAATGTGTTTCTTCATTTAAAAATCTGTCAAATGTTTGTGTTTGTTATTGATGATCGTGTTCAAGACTTGGAGTCTCATTTGGAGTTGGATGGCTGCTGAGACTCCAAGAGGGTGTAGTAGGCTAAGGGTTAGCACATAGGTTAGTTTTAGGTTGTGATTTAGGGCTTATGTGAATAAGCCATAAGCCCAAACAGCTTATTGTTCTTTCTTATTCCTGATGAATCCAAGGTACACCTTATTTAAGATTATATTTGTTCTGTTACTTTCTTTTAATAAGCTGTTTAGTTGAATTAGAGTATAGATAAGCTGTGGATTTGCTTATAGTTGAATAAGCAATTTGTTAAGTAGTTAAATTCTGTCAAGAGCTTAAAATTTGCTTTGTTGATTTAGTTAATAGGTAGATTAGTTGGTTGTTTAAGCTTATAAGCTGATAAGCTTATTAGCTTATTTTTAATAAGTAAAAATTGAGTTTAAATTAGTTTTAGCTTTTTAGTTCTGTCAATAAGCTGTTTATAAAAAAAAAAGGGGAATGCTGTTTGTTGGTTGTTAGTTACTTCAGGGGCCTGTTTTGTCCATTTAAATAGTTACTGTTAGTTTAAAAGTTACTTAGTTAGTCCTTGTTAGTTTAATAATAGTCCTTAGTTTATTACATCGTTTGTCCTTAGTTTATTACATCGTTTGTCCTTAGTCAGTTTGATTGTTAGTTTAGTTAAGTCCCTAGTCCAGGGACTGTTTCTGCCATCATTCAAAACTTTGTGTATTTGATAAAACTTTAAATGTTTGCCCGCCTACCCTTGTCTTTACTTTTTGACATTTTCAACCCATGTGTTTTGGTTATTTAGTTAAGTTTTATAAAAAAATAGTTTTTTTTAAAATAATAAAATTAGGTTTTTATTTTAATTAGTTAAATTAGTTTTTTATAAATAGTATAAAATTAGGGCTTTTTATAAAATCAAATTTCTGCACTTTTTCTGCTTATAAAAAGTATTTTTATAGAATTTTTAGTTTAAGTTTTATATTTTTAAAAATTAATTTTCATTAAATAGTTTTTAAATTCATAAAAAAATCCAAAAAGCCTTTAAAAAATATTTTTAATTTTCCTAAAATTTTCTTTAGCATTAATTTAGAATTGGGAATTTAGTTTACAGTTTTAAGTTTTAAATTGCATTTGTTTTCTTAAATGTCGCATTTTATCTTCGTAATTAGTTTAATTTGTTATTTAGTTGTTTAATTGTGCCTTCAATTTTAGTAGTATAATTAAATCAAAAATATATCTTTTCTTATTCAAATCAGGATCCAAACTTAAACAAAGTTTCCATTGCACAAGTCATTGGGGAAACGACCCGGGTGATCATACTTGCCCGGTTTATTATACGTATTCTATATTATATTATATATATTTTTGAGAGTGAATTTTATCAAGGGTAACTTGGTAACTTTCTTAATTACTCTCGGGATTATATTATTTTATATTATATTTTACGTGTATAAAACTGCACAATCAGAAATCTTAAGAGCTCATGTATGTAATTTGTGACTTTATCTCCCATAAGCTCTTAACCGGATTAATATACGTGCTGTTTTTGGAGACTAAACTATGCTTTGGTGAAGATTTTGCTAGCTGATATTCGGTTCTGACGAAGTAGAGTTCCACCACTCTATTTCCACTTGCTGCTTAATATAGGTGGTATCTCACATCTATATGCTTGGATCTTGAGTGTTGAACATTGTTGCAGCATAAAGCGATTGCACTTCTTGTTATCACAGTACATAGGAATCTTATTGAATTTAAGCCTATAGTCTGTTAGTTGTGTTGTCTCATCTATATGATTTGAAGCACATCACCAGATATGGATATTTATTCATCCTATTTGTACTGGAGATAGCAGTACTCTTTTACTTTTTGGATGACTCATGCTAAAAAGTTTATTCCCCAGGAATTGTTGCACTTACAGATGTATTGCGTATAGTAATCTTGACACCCAGCCGTTGGTCTGCATCTGCATATGCTGTTAGAGTAATGCAAGAATCTTTCGAATACCAAAGACCCATATCAATGGTTCCTTTCAGGTATCAAAAGATTCGCTTAACTGCATGTAAGTGCTTTTTGGTAGGCTTTGCTGGTACCGGGAGACACACATGCACACTACAAATACGAGGTCTGGTCTGCTGGATGTAAGATACATTAATGAACCAATCATACCACGGGTAATGTATTGGATCGACTGCTTCCCTGAGATCTCTCATCCAGTTTACTTTTGTCCACATAGGGGTGTAATGGGTATCACTAGGATAGCTACCATATTTCTTTATTATTACGAAAGCATAATTAGTTGTTTATAAAAGATGCCTTTGGGACTTTGAGAAATTTGAAGTCCTGACACAAGAACGGATATTTTTTACCCATCATCGACATCTTAAATTTAGAAGACATTATTAGCAAATTCATCCACATTAGCAGGGATTGTAGAGGCAAATTTTATATCATCGACATATAATTTGTACCAATAATATAGTCATAGTCTGCTTTCCTGGTAAATAGTGTGATCGACTCACCCTCTTGGAGCAAAAATTTATTGTGATAGTAAAAACTAGACAACATTACATACCTCATGTGTGGAGCTTAGTTTAAGACCACTGAATGCCTCTGTTGAGCATGAAGACGTGATTTGGCTTGTCTTGATCTACGAATCCTTCCGATTGAGACAACACTATAACACTTCGAGTAGTTCAACCATTAAGAAAAGCAATTTTGACATCCATTTGATAGATTGTCATGTTTTTGTTGGAAACATTAGCAATGAAGATACGAATGGCTTTTAGTCTGGCAACCGGTGCAAATGGTTCCTAGAAATTAATCCCCTCTTCTTGATGGTATCCTTTAGCAACCAATTGAGCCTTGTTTTTTAGTACGCCTCCAAGTTCGTCTTTCTTGACTTTGTAGATCCACTTTAGTTTGATCAACATTACGAAGTCAGGACAAGGTACTAATTCCCAAACTTGCAGTCGCTCGAATTCATGTATTTCCTTCCTGCATCAGCATCAATCAAGGTGCGATTCGAGCGTAACTTCTTATAAAATTCTTCGGGTTCAGTCTAAAGTGGAGAAAGGAATCCGAAATACACCACATGGCGTCTGTCTTAAGTTACTTTCTTATAGAGACTGAGTGAGAAGGGTCTCCAATCATATTTGCTATTGGATGATTCTTAGTCTATTACCAACGAAGTTTAAAGAAGTGTGGGATGGCGCACATTTATCGAGGATCCCTTGAGAAGTCGATTCTTCATGGAAGAGTTTCGTGAAGTGGAACATCATGAAAGTGTGGAAGTTATTGACGCATCTTTCACACACCTTGAGAGATCATGGTGATTGTTCTTGTTCTTGTGTGACGTGCTTACTTGCGCTGGTGCATCTTCGAGTTATGAAGTTGACACAGGTGAACTGGTTAGATTAGCAGGTCTTGGAGAGTAGCAACAGGAACTGGAGAAACAACACTTAGAGGAGGATTGAAGAACTCATCAAACATTGGTTGGGAACAAGATATCCCAATCATTTTTGGTTGGTGGTACATAAGAATAGGATTAGGAACGAGTCCAGAACTGAGTGTTCATGGGGTCATTAGTTGAACGAGTCCTGAACTGAGTGTTCAGAACTGAACTGAACAAAAATTTTTGTTTCAAGAAGAAGGTGTACGAACTCTATAAAAAAACATATAATACCTTGGTTTTTGATCTTAAAACGCACACAAACTCACACAATCACCCATGGCTTAAATACCAATTGCATGATATACACAAAAGTAAACCTATATGATATTTAGGAACTAAGAGAGAAAGGTAGTTGGACAAAATGTGGGAGGAGAAGAGGAATAACATTTAACGTCGTGTGTGTTACAAATGACCAACACCCTCTCTATGGGATGTAGAGGGATTATATAGTACTTCAATATGGCCGGCCATGGGCTTATGTGCCATGGTCTTGGCCCGGTTAGCTTTCTCGTAATCGAACGCTTAAACTACGAGCTACAATATACTATATTGGAAGTGACCGAGTTTTTTCTCGATTCCTTAACAGTTGGGAATATGTATATAAATCTCCCAATGCACTACGTATGTTCCTCCTAATCAAAGTGGTATTTTCCTCCTCCTTCAAGGTATATTCCTCCTCCTTCAAAAAATCTAGAAAACCACTTTTCCAAATCACTTAAAAACATACTTTTTGAATTTTTAATTAAAACTCTTGCTACAGTCTTAATATCTTAAGCCTATTAGAAACCTTTTAAAAACACAAACTTTAGGTTTTTAACAAAAAAAATTTGAAATCAAGTTTTTTGGTTAGAAAACTTTGAAAATCAAAAAAAACTAAGAAGAACAAATTTTGATGGTTTTACTGTTTTGCTGTACAACTAGATTTTATAGAAGATAGATAAAGCTTAAAAATATAAACTTTATGGTTTAAACACCCAAAAGATATTGATCTTTGGTTCGTGTTTGATCAACCACGACCAAGCAAAAAATTAAAACGCACACAATACCTACAAAATTACCCCTGACTCATGATTCCAATTATAGTATTACATAGTTATCAACTCATGCAACATTAATGAAAGATATATTAGAGAGACGAAGAGACTTGGTGGGACACTTATATTGTACGAGGAAAAGTAAACAGAGAAACTATGTGATAAAGAAACGACCAACCCTCTCCAAGCTATGAAGAGGGTATTTATACAATGAAATGCCGCGGTTAACCTAAGGCTTCCATGGGCTTTGGCCTGGTTAGCTTAATAAGGTTCCAAATATTATCTACGAGCTACGATAACACTTTATTGGTAGTGACCGATACTTTTTTGTATTTCTAACAATTCTCCCCCTAAGGGAAGTGTCACTCCATTTGCAAAATCTTAACGCTCTACATTCTATAATGTCTTTAATTATGCTGTAGTCTTTGATCTTCTTGATTTTTCTTTTGTGATATGTGGTAGTGATTTTTAGACTTTAGGCTCCGTGAGTTTTTATTTAGCTTAACTTGTATGTGATATTGAGCTTCTTTTGAGATCACTCAAATCGATCTAACTCTTATCATCATTCTTGTGATTTTTCCTTCTTGTAGAACTTATGACCTTTGGACTGACATGCTGTTACTTTTCTTTATCTTTAAAGCTTGAATAACCATCTTTTTTGAAATTCTTTCACTTTAATACTTTGTCACTTCAAGGAAGACGTGCGGTATCAAAGTAGCGGAAGTCTTTTGAAACATGTACTTGAGATTTCATAATATTTTTACATATGTCGGTCGAGTATGAGCATGTGGCTATGAATCTAACTTATCTTAGACCAGCTGCTGCCACCATCGGGATTCCCTGCATGAATGGGTTAGTGATAAACAACATATATGGACAAAAGTGTCTTTGTCACTTTGCGAATATAGTTGAAATAACCACGGTTCCTTGTTAATCAGTATAAATACTGATTGTGATCAGGTATAATTCAAAAGAATCTCCTTGACAAGGTTTCACAACTGTATTAGCCGTTCTTATTACCGAAGCGTCTCAAAGCAGACAACACAATATGAGTGAACCAGTGAGACAAGTCCACGATTAAACAAAATTCGTCTCTATACCTCCCCTTTCTTGCCCTACCCGTTCGATTTGAAAATCAATCGACGTGTCACTTGCTAAAGTGGTTTTGCGACACATCAAGAGTTTTATAAATTTCAAAATTCGTCAACTGTCAATTCATAGTCTGGACCAAATCGATATCCAGTGTCATAAGTTTGATCCATATAGGATCTCACATGTCACCTACCATAGAGCTTGTTTGACGTTGGCTCTAGAAGGACTTCCATCGTCAATGTGAATACTTAAGTATCACTCTGATGTTTTGGAAATATCACAAGGATAATGCGTCGGACTCTTAAGATATTACTTGTTATTTCAGTGTATATAAAATATATTGTAATAGTATCCTAGTGCGATTTATGAATGATCTCTTTATGGATCTAGAATCGATAGTGCACTTTAGTTTTAGTAATCGGAGGCTAGAGCAGACTGCCACTGCCACCTTTTTAATACCAACTAACTCGGAGTGAGAAAGTCAATAGATATGTGTTTAATATCCATGAGAAATGAAACAAGAGTCTTTTGAGAGACCTTGAGTGGCTAGGGAGGGTTGTGCATCACATCACTGGGTCCATGATGAGTTTCTTCAATACTAGACAACAACTTAGTGTTCTTTAAGATAGAAAATTAAAGACCCTAAAAAAACCCAAACAAAAACACTCCCCCCCCCCCCCCCACCCCCCCCACCCCCCCCCCACCCCCCCCCCCCACACACACCCCCTTTGTGGCCCCGGTTTTGCTAAGTGTAAGAATGGCTTCTTTCTTTTCACCTTTTATCTTTATTGTCTTTTTTCATTCTTCAACACCTTCAATACTTACCAAGGACTTTTCACTAACAACTTGGTGGGTTTGGTTCCCTTTATTATACTTTTACTCCTTTTGTATCTATACATTAGGACTTCTATTCTACCCTAACTGGAATTTCCTCCTGGGTAGATCCCTTCTGTTTGGCTGGATTATGGGACAGATACGAACCTTACCACTTATAATACTTCATAAAATTAAGTACACTGTCGGTTTATTGGTATTGCCACAGTTGCCATTAAAACCATTTTAAAACATTCACAAGATACTTTGTGATCGAAATATAAAAACATTCGTACCTTTGATAGTTTTTACATTCAAATTGCTCCCCTTTATGTGATTGATATTCGAAAATGTTTTGCACATACGAGGAAGAAGCTGTACTAGATTCATTAAGATCACATTTATAACCCTTATATTTTAATCACATTTTTTCCTCTTATCAAAAATGTCAAATCTATTGATATTTTAGATATCAATTGATTTAAAATTAAGCGTCTAGGGTGAGAAAAAATGTTTTGATTTTAAGATTAGCTTTATTAGGAACATTTTACTGCTCCTTCTCAGTTTTTGAGGGTATTATATGGTGTTGAGTACGTTAATTTAAAAGATTTTGAATTTCTTGAAAAATTTGAGAAAATTCATACTCAAACATTATATAAGCCTATTATTAGTCCTGCACTACTTATATATATTTTCACAAGTTTTTATAACTACGATAATATGAACTGTATATAGGAACTAAATTTGAAAAGTCTATTGTCCGTTGCAGTAACCTGAGGTCATTCTCGTATTCTCTTCCACCAACAAACTTATCTAAGCTCCTCATCAATCTTCTTTCCAGCAACTATCAATCAATGTCTTTTACCATGATTTGAGACCATTTCTTGTCTAAGTTACTCCATTTCCTCCTTGGCATGACTTTGTTATACCCCATCCTCAAATTATTTTCCATGACATGAGAGTATCCTGAATTGATTGGAGTGTACCATCACTGAACTTACGAAGCTCATCAGAAGGCATCAATCTCTTTCTGTCCAGCTTATCTTCATAAATGACTCCTTGAGGGTCTGAGAGAGTGGTATATGGTGCTCTTCGGGAGAGGTATTCATCACGTGTTTATGGCTTGGAGATGTTGAGCTTCTTTTGGTAACTTTATATGCCTAGTTGAAGAACATCTACTCCTTTTTGAATGACAATACGCCTTGTGAACATAGTTAATGCCACAGCCAAGTCGACAATGACGTCTCCTTTTAGGTTAAAGAGCTTGTTTTGAACAACGAGAAGCAGCATGTCCTCTATGTCATTCAGATGAAGTCTTGGAAAGTCACCTTCCATGAACTTGTATAATTGTTGATTAATCTTCTACTTTATTCTCCTCCAAATGACATAACCATACACTGTTAATTTGACATTGGTTACTGCCATAATTCTCTTGGTGGAGTATACATCATTTTTGGACACCCTATTGGTTGCATATCCGTAGAAACTTTGTTGTTTGGGTCCCCAATGTGAAGTACCTAAAGCAGCATGCTTGTCATAAGCTACCTTTATAGGACTTTATAACGTGGGAACCATATCTTCAATGCCTTTAAATTCATACTTAGCAGCCTTTTTCTTGGTTATTGAAATTGTATTTTCTGTCGGTGCTTCCTTTCTCAGATATTCGAGATCTTGTTGAGAATGTACATGAGCAGGGATAATTTAACGACCTTGAGATTTAACTAAAGGTAGGGGTTTGCTTAAGTCGAATGGACATCTATCTCCTTCAGAGTTGTTCCAGTCCAGTTGATCATTTAGTGCCTTATAACATTCTTTCATGTTGTATTCGAGTTCCACACAACTTTTGCATGTGCCTTTTAGAAGATTATAAACCGGACCTTGATCCATGGCATCTTCATCCGCAAGTATTGACTCCATAAGAGCATGATACAATGCCATGTGCTTGGGATGATTGTTAAATGACTTGGATGATGTCATGGTCTCGAATAGGGCTTGTTTTTGATCAAATTCATTAAGTGCAGCCTTGTTAGATGATTTGATGGTATATACTGAGACTCTTGTTGTTTTGCTGCTTGCTCCATCTTGATTTTACGGATATATGCGGCACTTTTCTGGAGGTTTTGTTTCTGCTATGAGCACTTTCTACGACATCTGCGGGGTGTGGGTGGGGGGGTCGGAGGATAGAACGAGTGTTCCTTAATGAATTCTGCAGTATGTCTCTGGAGCACCTTATGAAGAGCATCTCCCAGACTTGTTCCAAGGTACTCTTTTATAGCCGTCAGAACTTCAAATTTGATTATTTCAAGAAGTGTTGTCGAGTGATTGATGACATAAAATAGCGTTACTTTTATAGCATCATTTATCCTAAATAAATTACCCACTTTTATATAATTGTTGCAGGAATGGTTCACTTATTGTTTAGGTTGTAAATTGTAGTAAGTACGGAGTTACATTGTGAAAGACATGCTAAAAGGCGCACATTTTGGAGCTTAAATAATGATATTTAAAGATTACTTATTTCTGACTACATACGCCGTGTCCATGAATGAAGATATAGCGTATCGGCGCATGGACTTCACAATAAAATGCGTACATTCAAGACCCAATACAGAGTATCCAGCTGTCTGACATAGCCGTATTAGCTAGTCAAACAATCAAGATCCTGCAAATAAATGTGGGACTGATAATAGTTATTACTGATTGATTGTGAACGTTGCGCGCACTCAAAGGAAATTCACCCCAATACGCCGTATTGACCTCACTCAATACGGCGTATCCACTCATTTTTAGAGACTATAAATAGAAGACTAAAAAACGCCCGTTCTTTAGTGTGCTAAATCTATTCCCTATTACCTTAAAACTAAAAGTTAATTTTTCTGAAGAGAACAAGAGACAAACAAAAAACAGCCAAATTCAGGCATAAAAATAACTTTCATAGAAGACATGTGTAATTCCTATACTCTTAACATTTGTATTTTTGGTATCGTTTGATCTAACTCGGTTAGTTTACCTGTGTTGTTTGATTTAATGTATTATTACAAGGGTTATGGGACTAATAAACCTTTTGGGTATTAGCCACTCTAATGAAAAATTCAATGTTTGGTTTGTTTAATCTTGATTGCTTAATTTATCGTTGATTGTTTAATTATGTTTATCACATCATACTTGTCTATGTGCGTGAATATGTGACCTATCATTAAAACTGGGTCTAGGAGGACTCGACAGTGATCTAGATACTTGGATAGCTCCTCCATATCCATGTTTTATAAGATCTGACCAATGAGGATCACAAAAAATGATTTATCCTTCTTCCTTTTAGATTAGTGAGTTAGTTGCCTGGCTGGATGAACCTTGTGTCACACCCTGCCAAGGCTGAAAACAGGAGGCGTAACAATCGTGATTTCATCACCATACTATGTGTCAACAATAGTGAATCACTAAATGCATAACTAATACTAAAGTCAGAATTGTGTCATGACTAAATACAAATAAACAAAGAAACTACACGACGTCTCTGCATTAATGACAAAGGGTTCATCAATACAAAGAAACTAAATGAGTTACGAACCCTATAAATCAAATAGCATTCAAAAGAATCCATGCAACAAACACGAACAAAACTCAAGAGCGAACTCCAAATGCATTCCTAACGGTCTTTCTAGCCACTTCTCTTAAGCCTTACATCCTCATAGAATGCCTATACCTGAAAATGGTTGCTTTAAAAAAAGTAAACACAATGGTTGGTGGAGGTCCATAGGTTTAAGACACATAACAAAATCTTTTAATCAATTGCTGCGATTACTAAAACAATCCATAACAACACACGTGTCCCGCAGTCCACGTACAAACCAATCCACCACAGTGTCCCGCAGTCCACTGGGTCTATCGTTCCATACTCACAATAGGGTCATGGGTAGCTCACTACCCTCCAATCAGAAAATAAAGTCAGTAGGTATTATTTCAACCCTTTAGTTGGATTTGATTGAGTAGTAAACACCACTCTCTAACCGAACTCACATACCCCATAAACGCTCAATTGAAAACACAAAGCATGGAGCGTCGGACATTAAACGCATCCATTTTGAATACATAAGCATAGAGTGTACCACATAAACGACTCCAATTGTTCACAAAGCCATTGAGCGTACCACATAACATATAAACACATAATCACAGCAACTAAAACATTTAAACTCATAGCATCATTTTCACCCCAAGAAAACATAAGAAAAGGGGCTAAGAAACTCACTTGATGCTAAAGCAATTCCCAAAATCCTCGCACAAAGCTAAACAACAAATTTAACACGTGTTACAGGCTACTAAGCCAAAAGCTTAAGCACATGTAACAATCATATGATGGATGTCTAAGGTGTCTATTTACCCTCATGGGTCACCGACACCATGCCCAACATTTACCAATTCATTTACACCAATTTTAGTGTCACTATACGATTTTCTAAACAACACCTACTGACCTTTATAAATTTTACCAAAAATCAAGCATTCAATATTATGAGTTTACTATCTCCAAGATTTTTCCACTAATTTATATCCCCTCTTAAGTGCCCCAAATAAAATCAAACTTTTTACTACTCAGTTTCGGATCTGTACGAACACTAAAAAGTTTGGACCAAAAAACCATACTTAGACTCCAAATCAGAAGCTTTACTTTGGGGGATTTTTAATAGACACATAGAACTAAACTCCTGTAGACTGGCTAATCCTAATTCAAATTTTAAGTGGGGGTTTTATACCTCGTAATCTAACCTAAATCTGACCCGAATTTACTGCTTTGACAGCCTTTCTTGTAACCAACATTTGAATGACTTTCCGGCCTTAAAAACTTTCGAGGCCAAATGTTCTGGAAACTAGACTCTCTGAGCTACATCATAGGCACCGGAATCACATCAATTCATGCTTCTAACCTCTAGATATTCACGAAACAACACAGCCCTAAATTCTGCTCAAACCTAAATCAACTTCTAACGCATTCTAAACCTAACCGAACACACTATCATACTTATAATTCATCCCTAATCATTATTAACTAGTTTAATTATATTAATTTACAGATTTTATAAAACCTTAATTATCCATCTTAATAATTGTTACATGATTTAATGATAACTAATTAACAAAAGCTTAATTGAAACATACCTAAACCTTGATTTTTGAACAACAAATCACCTAGCTTGATCTTGAATTAATAACATCTTTTTTTTCTTTCTCTTGAATTCGACCGGTGTATAAAAAAAATAAGGGATATGGGTTTGTATTTATAGTGTGGGGAAACGGATCTAGATAATTACCATATTAGAATCCTAATTATACTAAAATTAGTTTTTCCCTTAATTAGAGTCCTACTAGGATTGGGCTTTATTCATTTTTTTTTCTAAAATTCGTATTTACTATTCATATATAAAAAAATATTTTTTTTATCTTTCATTAGTTAATTAATTACCTTCAATACTTTAAGTTTTTATAAAAACCTAAGCTAATTTGGTAAACCATTTTTCTTATAAACTACTTTTTAAAAATAACTTTTCATTTCGAAATTCACTTTCTATATATGGAAAGTTTACTACCAACTTCCATATTTTAACCACATTATTCCTTTCCCATATCACCCACTTCCTATAAACGCTTAATCCTTAGAACCAAGTATTGACGTAGCAATGCATGCACACGTCTTTCATATCCATTATCACCATACGTGAACGAATGGAATACTTAACACCAAACTCAAACACACTCAAAATGAGATGCCCATATACCTCAAAATGATATCAATCACATAATTAACTCACTTAGCCCACATAAATTCACATAACACACCACTTACACACATAAAAATAAACTCTTAGCCATTTCTAAAGGTTTAAACTAACCTGCTCAAATCACGGTTGTCACATTATCCCCTCCTTAAGGAAATCTTATCCCAAGATTTAACTAGCCGATTCAACAGCACGATCAACAAATAAGTGAGGATACTTAGACTTCATATGGTCTTCGCGCTCCTAAGTGAACTCAGGACCACGCTTTGTGTAACACCCCCAAATTGGGTCGCAGCGGAATAAGGGTCCGGGGCGTGTTACTTCATAGATCAATAGCACAAGATAT
>BQNB010114526.1:0-21737 GCA_026074375.1 Tanacetum coccineum
CATACCACCATACATAGGGACTAGAGTAGTCAACTTAGCATACTTATGTATTAGATGGTGGTATAAATACCCCTTCATTGCTTCCATAGAGGGGTGAGACTCTTGTATCATTTCCATTTTCCATACAATAACACACACATTTGTTTCTCTCTACTCTTTATCTCTCAACATGGCTATTACATGGGTTGAGTCTCCCCGACCACCAGATCTATGATTCTTTATATATGTTAGTTCAACATCGATTGCATACATACAAGGGGCAAGCACGTTTGGTTTTACACCAGACATAGTGACGCATTGCATTTTTCCTTTTAGTTGAGCCTTTAGTTTCTTATTTTCAGTTAACTGAGAAGTTGTCTTTTCAATAGTTTTAGCACGCGTTATCTTAATAGAATCATACAATTCCTTGTAATGCTGCTTAACTTTTTCATTCTCTGCCCTAAAACGCTCCTTTTGTTCTTGAAGAGCAGTGACATGTTCTGTTAACTCTATGTTCTAAGAATCTAAGACCTTAAAATCAAGAGTACGAGCTGCCTTACTACGTCTCTTATTCATGTGAGAGATTTCCTCTTTTAATTTTATAATGGTGTTGTTCATTCCCTGAAGCTGCTCTTTCATTTTGTTGATTACAAAAAATGAGTCAAATTCAGGAGTATCCTAAGATGTTTGTGATTTGTTGTTTCTAAAACATTCTTTAAGATTTTGATACTTTAATTACAAGTTTAGGTGATATATCTCAAGGTTGAAAAAACGTTTTATCATTTCACTATGATCAACTTTTTGAATCTTGTGTTTTAATTTAGAAATCTCAGCTTCAAGTTCTAGACAACGTGCTTGTTCTACAGTGTAAGCATTATGCATTTCAGAAAATCTAGATACAGTATCCACATCATTCATGACACTATACAACAATTCATTAGACAAACAAGTAGCAATTAGATTCTCATTTTCAATGAGACGGTTTTTCCTTTCAATGTCCGCACATTGCATGTCCACATCATTTTGTTCAACCTCAGCTTTTATTTATTCAAAAATTTCTTTCATTTCTTTAACTTCTTTAACGAGAGCCATTTGGATTCCCTCAAAATGTTCTTTAAGCGTTTTGAAAAATGGAATTACCTTAGTAAGGTAACATTCCTTTGTTTGTTCAAAACCCCTTTCCCCTTCTGTGAGACCACATGGTGTAATTCTCTTTTTACAAGTTTTATCAAATTCCATAAAAAGTTGTGTGAGTGTATTAATATTAATTTTCACTTGACTTTTTGTAGGAAGAACTTTGGGGACAAGCTTTGCATGTGTATTGGGTGGATACACTGTCATTTTTGAAATTGGTTTCGGGTCAAAACTTGGATATCTGAGGACCAAAATATCTGTTTTGGGGTCAGATGTCTCTGTGGTGTAAAAATTGCAAGATACTTCTCTTTCGAGTAATCTGGTGGTGCAATCTTAACTTTCTTTTCAACACACAGAGGGCTTTTCACTTTCTCAAGCATTCTCTTCCTAGTTATCTCAGCTAACTCAAGAGTATCCTTTGAGTCATGCACAACAACAGAGGCATGATTGGTCTTGACTATTTCATGACCATTATAGAGAGCAGACTAAACTTGCATTGCACTGGTGAGATATAAGGGATTTTTGTAGCCTATTGCTACATTTTTCTTTTCATCATAATAAGGTTTTGGTTTACATAACATGTGTACAGTTTGAAGAGACTGATCTTGTTTGAATAATTTATCTTCAACTTTTTCTTTTAAAGCTTTCATGTCTAAAAAATCTTCAAGGTATTTATTTTCTTTATGTTTAAAATCCTTTTTCAAAGTTTCTACTTCTTCTTTCATTAACTTATTATGGTCAATGGTAGAATTGAGTTACATTTTTACAGAATGAAGTTCCCTTTTCAAATTTTATTCCTTAATGTTACGGTCAGTGATAATTATTCTCATTTGTTCATCAACCTTTTGTTCTCTTTCAGTTAATTCAAACCTTGCCCTTTTTTCATAAATTTGGACTTGTTCCTTATATCTCGCAAGTTCATCAGTTAATGATTTATTAACTACTTTGTTCTGCTCATTCGCAGACACATTGGGCAGCCTGTTCATGCATATCATTGATTATCAGCATTAGAGCATCATTTGGCACAGAAGATACATTACTTTGTACAACTTGTACTGCGTTGTCCTTCACATATTGTTCATACGGAATAATATTACTATCACTCGTATATTCAGCATCTGAGTCAACAACGTAGTTTGGTTGTACATCGTTTTGCATCTCGTCTACTCCATGATACTCACCAACACTATCTAGATAGTTATCATGATCTTGTACCTCATATAGAATGTCCGAATCATATGATGAACCAACATCATCATAGATTAGATCGGCTGATGATAGATTTGCCATGAACATGGTCTGTGCATTATGACCCTCATCAACATCAGAGTTAAAAGCATCACATTGATCAGCTTGAAAGACGTTGTCCTCGTTGAGTGCCAATCCTTGTACTGGTGCCTCATCCACATCATCATCAAACGTGTTAGTCTGTCCACCCGCAATAAACAACAACTGCTCTTCATCCAAAACCACTCCATTCTCCTAAGCTTACATCAGCAACATCTTGTCTTTGAAGTATTCTGAATTATGTGGTCGCTTTGGGTGAGTGCATTGTCTTGCTATATGCCCTATTCCATTGCATTTATAACACTTAATCGGCTTTGCTTGACCAGGATTAGCATTGCCAACTCTGTTCTGAACTCCCCTATTTCCAACTGCAACTGCTCCCCTGGCATAGTTCCCCTGACCTCTGTTCTATCTACCCTGAACATTCTGAACAACAACCCTGCCATTTTGAATTGTATCTTGGTTCCTTGTGTTAGTTGAATTTCTGAGTTGATTGTTAGTTTGAGGAAGGTGTGTTTTGTAGGATTAGGTAAGTATGGCAACTATTTTAGTTAAGTTTTCAGTCAAGTCATCAGTTGGGGTAAGTCCTGAATCAAGTTGTGTGTTATACTAAAAAACCCACCCCGTGGCGATTGATACCAAATGTTATCCTAAAACTTTAACCCATTTCACAACAATAAGCTATACCAATAAGCAAAAAAGCTAGAAAAATAGAAAGAAAAGTTGGAAGATTTATTAGAGAGAAACTAGAGAGGTGGATGATTACACACACATACAAGTGTAAAATATGGTAACCAACACCCTCTCCATGTGTGGAGAGGGTCCTTTTATACCCAATGCCAAGTAGTAGGCGTATGGGCTTTCTACATGGGCCGGGCTTGGCATATCTTGGGCTTTGAGCCCGAAACACGGACAATATTAGATTACAAACCAAGCCCGTTGAACCCGACTAGCTTATTACAATACAAGACCTAGTTTGACTTTGTAAGACCGATAACATTCTTGTTTGACTTAATATAATTAAGGCTAACACAGATTATGGAATAGATGATAATTGTGTAGGGTACTGCTGAGGTGAAACTTTGGATACAAAGGCAAGAGGATCAATGGCATGTTGATTGTATCTTTCCAACATTATCTTGTTCTCATTAGCATGTGCCTCGTATTACTTCAAGTAAGCATACAACTGATCATAGTTAGATGTTTTCAATCCCCTGTTCAATTTGATTGCAGTCACGAATCTACCCCATTCAGGCAACATGTTGTTCACAAACCGCCAGAAAACCAAACCGCCAGAGTTTTGTTTCCCAAACCGCTACAAAAGTATACATCTTCAACAACCTGTAAACCGCTACCAAGCAAACCGCTATGATTAAAATAATAGTAAACCGATATGAAGAAAGATTACCAAACCGCTGCCTAAAAAACAAACCGCCAGAGGTTTGTTTCATAAACTGCTATGAAAGGAATAAATCTTCAAAACATGTAAACCGCTGTCTATCCAAACCGCTATCACTAAAAGACAAACCGCTATCACTTTCCTATCTGACAAACCGTTGTAGAAAAAGACAAACCGTTGCACTGTACGATCTGACAAACCGCTGCAGAACAGTACTTTTTCTGACAAACCGCTGCAAAGAAATAGGAACAAAATACCAAACCGCTGCCTTGAAAAACTTACTATTTCATACAAAAACACCTAAAAATCACCCTTTTAAACGTTTTTGCTTGATTTATTTTGCACAACTAAGTACTACAAGGTTCTAACTACTACAAACACCTAAACTTTAACACAACAAAGATCAAAATCTAGGAGAAAAATAGAAAACAAGCCAAAACCTTAAAAGTACACTTTTTGATCTAAACCAAGCAAGAAAACGCATATACACATGATCTAATCATCCCATGGGCTCTGATACCAATTGTAGGATCTTGGATATCATAACACAATGGTAGATTAATGGATTGGCCGATTCCTAGAGAGAGAAAGACTAGAGAGAAAAGTTATAGTGAGGGAAAGCAAATGCTTGTATTATGATATGATCAACCACCTCTTCCATGGGATGGAAGAGGTATTTATATCCTTTACAAAACCAGCCCAATGGCCTTGGTATGGGCTTACACGTGTGGGTTTATACCCGACCCATTACCGTATGTCATACGATTAACATTAAACTACGAGCTACGATAAACTATAAAATACACGGGGTGACCGAGTCTTTTTCTTAAACGTAACATATAGGCATACCAATTTTATCTATTTTGATACCCAAATGCAATTTCAATCACAATCTAAACTTGTATATAATAGTGAATCGATATGAAGAAAGATTTAAACCAAAACCGTACCTCTAAAAACAATCCGCTCAGGAGGTTTTGTTTCATAAACGTTCTCGAAGGAATATATCTTCAAAACATGTAAAACGCGTTTGTATTATCCAAACGCTATCACTAAAAGAACTAAAACGCTGTCATTCCTTATTGACTAACGTGTAGATAAAATACACAAACGTGCCTGTTTGATTCTGACAACATGCAGAACAATATTTTTTTTGACAAATTGCTGCAAAGAAATAGGAACAAAATACCAAACCGCTGCCTTAAAAAACTTACTATTTCGTACAAAAACACCTAAAAATCACCCTTTTGAACGTTTTTGCTTGATTTATTTTGCACAACTAAGTACTACAAGGTTCTAACTAATACAAACACCTAAACTTTAACACAACAAAGATCAAAATCTAGGAGAAAAATAAAAAAACAAGCTAAAACCTTAAAAGTACACTTTTTGATCTAAACCAAGCAAGAAAACGCATATACACATGATCTAATCATCCCATGGGCTCTGATACCAATTGTAGGATCTTGGATATCATAACACAATGGTAGATTAATAGATTTGGCCGAATTCTAGAGAGAGAAAGATCTAGAGAGGAAAATGTCTAGTGAGATAAAGTGAATGCCTTGTATGATGATATGTCAACCACTCTTCCAGGGATGGATGATGGTATTTATAATCTTTACTAAACAAGCCAGATGGCATTGGTATGGGTTACATGCTGTCGGGTTTATACACGGGCCATTACGTATGTCATACGATATCATTAATCTAGAGATACGATAAACTATAAAAAATACGGGATGACCGAGTTCTTTTTCTTAAAAGTAACTATAAATATGCATACCTATTTTATTATTTTGATACACAATGAATTTCAATCACAATCTCAAACTTGTATATTTTCCATTTTTATGTTGGTTTAAAATATTTGATTTTTGTTGATCTGTTCTAATAGAGGGGTTTGAACTATGCATTTCCATAACATTAACAAACATTTCATTTGAAGTGATCATTTTTTTACTAACAAATCTTAGTTATTTTCTCAAACAATAAATGTTTAACATAATCTAATACAAAAAATAGAACAACACTAATGAAGTTGCTAGTTATCAATCCCAATATAATCTTCATAGTTAAGTTACACCTATAATCCGGATATATGTTACTCATGTACCGTCTCTAACTCTTGTACTTATCTCTACTTTAGTAACACCAACAATTCCACTTCCTCCTACACCATTGGCATTTCCAGTAACTGAATCCTTAGGGAAAACCATTACCATGTTTCTTAATGTAATGTTTTGATAATGTCCTGATGGTTTTGGGGAAAACACGAAAACATTACGAAGTATCAAAACAGCTCCAACAATATTAGCCTTTCCATAACCCCCTTCCGTAATGACTTTGTAATGAACTGTATCAGAAATTGTCCCTGACAAATCTTTGAGTATCATTGTTAGATCACCCAACTCTTTGGGCGTACAAGACTTGATTACAACGACAACCTTTGCATGTTTCCTATTTTAGCAATTGGTTTCCATATCACCAAAACAACCACTCACGATACCGCCTTCCAGATTTATATGCTCAACCGCGCTAAGCCACAAACCACAAGTAAAATCATCATCATCACCCACACCCTTAATCAGATTCCTAATATACTCTTGTGTGGGCATTACACCTTCGTGCACACCTTGCCTTATATCAGATCTTTTAAGGCATTTCGCGGCTTGAACGATACTTAAAGGAACATGTATTATCCTAACCATCTCATCACAATAATCAAATTCGGGTGTTTGAGATGATGAAACTAGGGTTAGGGTTGTGCAGGTTGTGTCACATCGTTGGTGGTTGCGGTTGCAAGGACGTAGGGAGGGGGTTAGTGGGAGATCGGAGTCGTCTATATCAAAATCTTCCACTTGTTCAAATTAATTATTTGGTTGTGAATTCATAGTTAGACACATCAATGAAAACAAAATGCTATTGATATGCATTTGAATTCGTTTGAAGACAACACTACCTATATGTGTGAATCGAACAACTGTATAAACAAGGGACCAACGGTGCAAGTTGTTGTTTAGATAACAGTAGAAAAATCAATACCCAATAAGCCCTTCTGGCTAACAAACCGTTAGGAATAAGGATCATGCACGCTACATTATTTAGACTAAAGGGCCAAAAATGCCAAACGCACATTCAATTGAACCGGAAAGGCGAAACACCTTTTCATCAAGGACTTGAACATAAGTCCAAAAACCTAGTTTTAAAAACACCACAACATCAACAACAAAGATCATCTATTACTCAACAAATATAACAGAAACATTCAACCAATCTTTTCATTCATATCACAATTAAGTAATTTAAACACCAAGATTTTAAGACACGTGATTCAAACACCCGTAATCAACATTTATTACAAACCATGACCACTTATTAGATCGTAATAAACTGTAAATCAAAACAAACAAATCGTGACCCGTAATCCACATTCACTTTATATTTTAATTTATTTTAAAAAAATTAGTTGTAAACAGCTAACGATGGTGTTTAATAATTGTTTGTTAACAACCAATTTTATTGATATTTCAAAATTTAGAGCAACATTATATGTTTTTAAATAAATATGGGTTTGTGTTGTTGGTGTTCAAGATATTATGCGAAAAGGGGAAGAAGATGAGGGTATGTCAATCTTTTCGCATGTTTTTAGTCCAACTAACGGTGAAAACTGGTGACCATTAGCGTTAAGAATACGAAATGCAAAGAAACGATGTTTTGACGGACACACTATGCAAAAAAAATATTAATGAAAAAAAAAAGAAAAAAAGAAAGAAAGAAGACAAATTAATTTGATATTAAGAAAAAGAAGAAAAAGAAAATAGAAATAACATTCGATCGCTCCCCACCTCTTTCCCTCACTCAACTCCAAATCCCCCATATCCCCATTTCCATTTCACCTTAAAAAAATTCAATCAATTTCTTACAAAACACACTTGTTTTTTCTTCAATTCAATTCATTACACTCATCATCGGTTAGAAACTAAAACCCTTTTCTTTTTTCTATCGAAA
The DNA here is from genome assembly GCA_026074375.1 of Tanacetum coccineum. Classification (NCBI taxonomy): domain Eukaryota; kingdom Viridiplantae; phylum Streptophyta; class Magnoliopsida; order Asterales; family Asteraceae; genus Tanacetum; species Tanacetum coccineum. The sequence continues at coordinate 7,811 of BQNB010114526.1, forward strand.
TTAGTTTGCTATCATTTATTTTACAGATTATATCATATTATTGGGTTATTCTCAAAAGTTTTAATTTCGGTTTTTATTATGTTAGCTCCTCCTGCTGTTAGGAAATTTTGTTTTTATTAGATAATTACTTTTAAGGTAAACGGAAATGCGGCTGCTAACTGATTAGTTTGAATTTAGGAGCAAGGCTGTAAAACTTGTGGTTTACGGCTACCTGGTCTTAGGATTAAGGTTTGATTTGTAATCCAAAACACGTGTTTTTTTTTGGGTCTCGGTTTATGTTATCCGTGAATTGGTTGTACTAGTCAAATGCTTACTAAATTGTTTGTACAGCATGAAAAATATATGATATTTGTTGTTTTTTTGCGCTACTTTATAATATGCTTAGTTAATCTATCTAGATGTTTGTTACAAACGACTCCAAATAATATATATGATAGATTTGTTAAAGGTTTTTGATTATAATGTTAATTATGTGCAGTGCATTTTCTTTGTTTATGGAGATGATAAACTGATGAACGAAAATCATTGATGCTGTTGAACTGAGCATAAATTTGTTGGTGTGTAGAGAATCTGATATGATTCCTCGGTTTCCGGTATCTGAAACTCCCGGCATTAGTGGGGATAGTATGGAAATTGATGGTGATCCTTTTCATCACTCGGTAAGCTGATATTTCTATACCCGGTGTTATGCTAATTTTTGCTTCTTGGCTGTTTTCTGTCTTTATGCTTTATGGTTGCTGTGGCTGCCATTTTGTTTCGATTTCTCAAAGTATGATGATGGCATTAAAACGTTAATCTTGCCAATTGACATGTTTAGTGTGTTTGTAATCATTATGCTCTAAAAGCACATTTTCGTCTGGTTATAAGGACTCGAAAACATAATATTATTTGCTACTGTAATCTTACTATTATGCTGTTTGTTTCATGATATATATTGTGCTTCGACATGTAACCTGTAATGTGTAATGTGTATATCAATCGAATACTTTGTTTTAGGATATGTATATTGCTTAGAAACTTTATATTGTAATGACTGTCTTGTATGACTTTAAAATCGTTATGGTATGATTAGTTATGTTTTATAGATAACTAGGTACTTGAATACTTGATACTTTACAGGAGGCGGTCCCAAAGATGCTAGAGGCTGATGTAGAGTTATCTCGCCATCGCATAGCGGTATTTCTTTCTAAACATACTGCCTATGAGTTGCTCCCAGAGTCTGGCAAGGTTTGTCGTCTGAACTATCCTCATGGCCAAGTTTTTTAGACAAATTGGAGCTGCTGTTATAATTGTAAAATGCTCACTCCTTGTATTATGCAGGTAGTTGCGTTGGATGTCAGCCTACCAGTTAAGCAAGCTTTCCATATTCTTTATGAACAGGTAATACTGCGTGACTTATTTTTCGTGATGCTTTAATAGGGACTACATAATATTCTAAGTTGTGCCTAACTGCCTACGATTTAGAAGTATATGTTTCATGGTTCAGATCCTAGTCTTACGTTAATTATCTGAATGAGTGCCTTGAAGCCAATTTATATTGAAAATGATTGTTCTGGGAACTAAGTAATCGTATTATAAGCATGCACTTATTTTCAAAAAAACTATATATTGTTTCAAAAATTGTGACTGCGTATATAATACCAGTTTTGTTTCACCTGCACAAAATATACCTTCTCAATGCATCTTTGTAGATAAATTTAGCAGTTTTTCCAAAGAATAAATGTTTTTTTATAACTAGGCTAAGGCTTCTATATTGTGCTTTGTTCACCAATATCACTCTATTATTGTTATCTATAGTGCAGTGATATGTTTCTGTTCACCTAGATGTAATTTATTTCATTTATTCATGGACCAAGTCATATATAACCTTCACTTATGATATCGATTTCCTGTATCTGTGCTCATTTTAGCATAAAGCTTGCTTTCCACTTCCATAATCCGTGAGATATACCATTGGTTACTAACTTGAAGTATCCTGTTCATCCATTTCCCCCAAAGGCTAATCACTTTATTTTACCGTTTATGTTTATCTGATCTAGTTAAAGGTTCAATGTTACACTAGGGTGGTGCTCACTGCTATTAACATGGTCATCAATTGTAAGCATGGTGCATCATCTTGATGTTGTCTTTTAGAACTTTGAATTTACATTGTCTTCATATTAAATTCTTTTTATCGAGTATCTTGACTTTGTGATTCGCTATCCATTGTGCTGCTGATACGCATCATCTTGATTGAATCATCACTAAAACAGTCTATTTATTAACACATAAGATTGTATACCTCTTTTCGCCACAGCATGTACATCTATATAGTATATAACTATATACATAGTAAACCAGTTCAAAGCCCTAATTTCTTCCCCAGGCTGGGATGTGTGGGTAGAGTAAATCCGTGCTTCTCGACTGCGGGTGCCATGTGGACCCCAGTTTATCAGGTCCATACATTTTTATGTCTTGTATTGCTGTATATTCTTTGAGATAACCATTTAATCATATTAATGTACAATCTGTTATGATGATCTTTGAGCCAACATGAACTGTAGTCCAATAGCCTTCTTTTCATTCGAAAGACATTCTCCTTGAACTACTTCTCATCAATCATGATTTCACCAGTCTTTTTTTCTGGTGTAAAATAAAGAAACGCAGTTTCAGAATGTCTATTATGTACGAAAAGAGGCTTTAATATACGCATATCTAGTACACTTTAGGAAAACTGGCCAACATACCGTGCTTAAGGAAGTGCAACATTTCTCTGAAGAGCCTTTTTTTGATATTATGCATGAGATGGGAATATATTTGGTGATGTCTGATTATTTGAGGGTAAGAGGATCTCAAGCCAACTCGTTAGATTATAGTTAGTCCTTTTAGTTTTTCAGGTCAGTATTATGTTTGGCTGGGGCTTTGCACTATCCGTTATGTAGCAACACTTGAGAATGTTGAACATTGAATCAAATCGCCTTGTGTATTGATGAAACATATCATTTGCCTAACATAATTTTACAATGAGTACCATTGTCTTGGTGTTCTGAAGTGTATAACATTTCGAGTTTACAAAATGGAATACAGTTTTGACAGTATTTACTGATGGATAGTTGAAGTTGCCTGTTGGGACCATATCTCATCAATTCATCATCGGACACTCCTTACATTTTCAAACAAATAACGTACCACAGCATTACCTTTTATACCCTCCAACACATTGAAGCACACATTGATTCTTGTTATGCGTTCAATTATGAGTAGTGGTCATTCCTGATTTGCCACATTTGGTCATCTCTTTAGGTTCTTAAGCCATCTTGGTTCTCGCAATGTCACATAAAGTAGCATACCTATTAAGCACATACAAACATGTTAGTCTTTCACTTATGTATGTATAATATGTAGACAAAGCACATCATATTCTAGCAAAAAGATATGTCTTCTCGATAGAAGGGTACACCATGTCGGAAATACCCAGGATGTCAAATGTATCATTAACACAGGCAAAAGAGACTTGAATAAGTGTAATAATCCATAGTCGTTTTTATATAGAAGTTCATGAAAGGATGCCGTTCATGTTGCAAAAATATAGGGGTTTCGTAGCTTACTTTCTTATATCAGGACACTGATTTATAGTATTGCTGGGCTCATATGAGTAAACTCACTTGCTTCCTAGATACTCTCTCACGGCTCACAGTGTTGTGATGTTTGATTGTTACATCTGACTATAAGCATATGGTTTATCTAACTTGCTTTTGTTAACAGGGAATTTCAGTCGCCCCTCTTTGGGACCATGGTGTTGGTCGATTTGTTGGAATACTCAGTCCATTAGACTTCATCTTGATACTTAGAGAGGTATAATACTTTCCACTTGTCATGCAGTTGTTATTGATCATTTACAGATTTACTGTCAATTATCGTGATGGCCTCCAGAAGAACTAATGGACACGTTAGATATATGCCTTGCTGTAAATGATGCTTGTCCGTATAAATCAACGAATCTTGATAGGATACTTAGCTAATTATTGGAATCTCTTATGGATCTTAAATCAGATTCTTGATTATGTGACCCATTCAACATGACTTGGACTCTATTACAATAACAAAGTGTATTTGATTGTTGTAAACTTCAGCTGGGGAATCATGGATCAGACTTGACAGAGGAAGAACTTGAGACCCATGCCATATCAGCGTGGAAAGAGGGGAAATTACAGCTTACGAGGAAATTTGATGGTAATGGATCATTACACCCACGGCGTCTCATTGAGGTAAGTTTCTCTTATGATAACTCAAATTATTCGTTTGCACTGATTATAAACATTTTTAGTATCTCTCCTTAAGCAAGTTCTGTAGAATGGTGTGCTTTATAATTTGGATGGTGGTAACAGTGTAACACATTAAGAAATACACTTGAAAGGAAAACTAATAGTAGGTGTCTGACCCTTTGTAAAAAGGTTGCTTGACCCTTTGTGGCAATGGATCTGACGTAAAGTTTTTGCGTGTTGCAATTATAAGCCAGACAATTAGGCATGGTTAAATACCAGAGTCTGTGTGTACTGCAACATTAGCTAAATTTGTGTAGTTGTTTTGCCAATATGACATCTTCACTTAATATCTTGTAAAACTCTTAGCCAGAAATACGAGTGATTCTATATGATTGTATCAAAAAAGTTTCATAACAATTAGAATCTGTTTAAAGTTTGTTCTAGGTTCCTTTTTTAATTTTTATTCGGTACAAACAATCCATATTGTTCGTTCCGTACTTTACTTTTATGTAGAAGTCAAATGTATGGTTTGTTTATATCCCCATCTCACTAAAATAAAGTGTTGATGTATCAGCTTTATCTTTTAAAGTTCTATTGGTGGGTGATGATGATGTATTAGAGGTGCTAAGGTTGTTCTACTGTATTTTTTTCCTGAATTATAAAGAAGTATGCCGGCGTGTAATTTCTAATGAATGTGGATATGCAATATTGCATCCTGGCTGTACAACAATATTTTACCACGATATGTAAATATCTTGTCAGTGGATTCTTTATTTTAATCAATATTGTACTTTGTATTTTTCAAGTTGGGTAATCGTATTGTTTGTCAAGTGTAATCATCGGTGTTAAAAGTTTTTTAATTAGAAAAGTTAGTTTCCCTAGTGCTGACTTGGTAATTTATGACGTCCTAGGTAGGTTTATGAAGTTAGGGGGAACCTTCTTATGAATAGTGATGTTGGAAAAATCGGCTGGACAATTTAATATTTCTGGTATGTTAACACGTAAAACTATTTGCCCAATGTTTTGTAGGGTGGGTACCTCTCTCAGAATTTACGTTCAACAGAAGATGTGTTTTTTGCAATGCAAGGCTACATATCTACTCGGATATGAATTACAAATCTAGACCATGCTCTAACTTTATTTTTTTATTTTTTTTGGGTAAAGGGGAAATTTCCTGGTAAAATAACCATGCTCTAACTTTAACATCACACAAAAGACCAAACTATCAGATTAACCTAGAGTGCTTTGTTCACGACATCTTATCCATCTTTTACGTTGCTTATGTGATTCGTAGGATGCCACATCTCCGCTACTTTTATGGTGTTGATGTTTTGACGGTCAGAGTTGGCAGATTTAATCTGACCACCTCAAAAATACCTTTGTGTAGCAACTCCACAATTTGAGCCCCTTTTCTTATAATATGCGTGTCTGTTCTGTCCATATGTAATACACTATATAGGTGAAATGACCTAACAGCCAAACAGTACTTTAAACTGACTTTTTTTTTTCATTTGATTGGGGTTATTATTTCGTCCCAAGTGACTCCATAATTGCTAGACGCTCAAAGTGTTCTTGTTAATATGATTGCCAAATTATTTTAGTAATACTCAAATTCTTTTCGAATAAAGCATTTAGTAGATTGTATGCATCAACAATACCCGTTTCTGTCTTAGCTACATTTTTCTTAGTTTCCCATTTAGCTTTATGAATACACATAACCTGGACCGACCCATTCATAAGAATATGGGCCGAAACTGCATCTATGATGGAAATGGTAACGTGTAATGTTAAAGATGCTCAAGTTTCAATTTTTCGAATTGTAATATGTGAAACCATGTTTGGGAGTCATAATTTTCTGATCCTAAACTGCTTGCATGCAGGCTGGGCCTCACGATTCACTAAAAGAGGTTGCGTTGAAACTGTTACAAAACAAGGTTGCTAGCCTTCCAATTATCTCACATGATGGTACAGTCCCACAGCTTCTACATTTGGCATCCCTAACTGGAGTTCTAAAATGTAAGCTTCTTTTTTTTTCTTAGATAGCGATTTAATGCATTTGCATATGGTTGTGTTACTAACAGAAGACAACTAATTTCAGGTATCTGCAGACATTTTAAACATTCACCAGCCTCCTTGCCAATTCTTCAACAACCAATTTGTTCAATTCCTTTGGGCACGTGGGTCCCCAAAATCGGTGAATCAAACGGACGGCCTTTTGCAATGTTGAGACCCAATGCCTCTCTTAGTGATGCCTTATCTTTATTAGTTCAAGGTATTTATAAATCAACATATTTCTTCTCAACATCCTGTTTAATATACTCATATCTTGTTATTAGGCAAGTGGAGTATACCAATAAGCTCTTCATTCAGTGTTGTATTTTTTACTATATAATAATTATATCCCACTACAGCTGAAGTGAGTGCAGTACCCATAGTGGATGATAATGACTCATTGCTGGATATATACAGCAGAAGGTAAATCTCAGTCTACTGCAATGATATGGTTTGATAGATTTTGTGCATCGTTTTCTTAAACGTGTGGTTTTTTGGCATTTGTCCTTAACAGCGATATCACTGCCTTGGCCAAAGACAGAGCATATGCCCAAATTCATCTTAATGAACTCAGCATTCACCAGGTAGGTGGTGATACAGATTCAACATATAAGCTGATGTCATTTTATACATCCGTAGACCTAATTTGTGGCATCTATGCAACTTGCACATTTTACTGTATTTACAGATTCAGCATATAATTTTATGTCATTTTATTTTGTGTACCATGCAGATTACAAAATTTCACTGTATATGTAATTTAGTATAGGTGTTTGATTATGTATCTAAGTCAAATATACCCTTTAAGTTAAAAACTTGGGAAATCATGAACCAAGGAATGTAGCCATATTTATGAGACATACTTGTGACAGTTGTAGATTTTGTACGATGGAATTGGAAATAGGATTATTGGATATGTACTAATTCCAAGGCTGACTAAATGTCTAAATCTACAATTTCACTGCATTGCCTGTTAATATTGTATTATGTAGTTCATATCCTTTTATGAAGTTTATATCTAAATATTTCTATATTCGATCCTGATATATATATATATATATATATGCATTCAGGCATTACAACTTACTCAAGAAGCAAGTGCAACATATGGCTTTTTCAACGGACAAAGGTGTCATATGTGTTTGAGATCTGATCCGCTGCATAAAGTTATGGATAGGCTCGCTATTCCTGGTAATTAAGTTCAGCAATTAATTTTAGATCTTCATGTTGGCAATTTTGGCCTGTTTACTTATGGGGGTCGGTCAGATTTGGATTGTGGTATATCTCAAACAGGTCATTTTGGTTTGTTTTAGCTAAAAGTGGCACGTAGCAAAGGGTTGATATTCACAAAAAAAAAATAAAAAAATCTGAGCCCGTGCAAGTTCCTAAAACATCAAGGGTGAAAATTTCAAATAACTGGTTTTACACATTATTTTATTACATTCTAATTTAAGATGGGCAAAAAGTGTTTGCGAGTCAACCCAACTGTACTAAATATTCCCTGTTTCGACCCATTACCCACATGTGGATCTTATGATTTCTGCTCAGACGTTTTTTTTCCTCTTGTAATCTCATAGCTCTAATTAATTACTTTCAGGAGTCAGAAGACTTGTTATAGTGGAAGCAGGAAGCAAGCGTGTAGAGGGCATCATTTCGTTAACTGATTTATTCAAGTTTTTGGTTGGATAATCCGAGTTCCCGACAATCGGTTTAGTCCTCATCATATCCACTAAAACAACTGAAGTTTCTTTCTTATGTGAGTCTTTGGTTGGTACAAGTCTTGGGCTGTTGGCTCTCCAGTTTTCCTTTTTCTTTAATTTTATGGTATTAGTTAAAAAAAAGAAATTTCTGTAAATTCCAGAGGATTCAATGTTTTCTTTTTGACCTGGCATTAATGTAAGGCATCATTGTCAAGTCAACTTTGCTGGTTCCAACTTGTGTCACCGAGGAAGATACATTTCCGACTTTTCTGCACCTCAGCATGGTGCACAGGACCAATTTGGTTAGGACCAGGATGTGTTGGGCTCATTTAGGATGCCGTTATGCTAAACGATCTTTCTTTTTCTTCTATTTGTCTTTGGTTTTCTAATCATTTAACACCCAACAGCCAGCCGTTCTCAGGGGTATAGTTATCTATGAAAAGTTATGATTTGAGCCTGCAAACTATGCATAAAAGTTGGTGCTGCCATTTTCTAGGTATCTTGAAGCTTATGCTCTCATAACTCTGGTCATGTCGTCTAGTATTGAACAATTTCATTTTAAATACGCAATTGTCTATGCAACTATGCGTGTATGATTTGGAAATCATGTTTTAGTGTTTCAGTCTCTTTAGGAAAATAACTTAGGCTGAATCAACTGTTATGTTGTCTTTATCTAATGTGATGTTTTCCCTTAGTTATCTATCAGTATATTATATCGATAGTTTTAGCCGAGCTAGTTGTATTTGTTTTTCAGCTTAACTGCAAACTGTTTGGTAAATACAATGCTTAAATGACACTAGCTATATTAATTTGACCAAAACAATTAACAAATGTTTTATTCATGATGCCGTTTTAGTAAACCATTTATTATGAGATGGTTATGCCTCAAGCAAGAGGTCGTAGGTTCAAGTCTCGTAAGGGATGAAAGTAAGATTGTTGTGATTCCGTCAGGTGAGGTGTATGTTGTAGTTTTAGTTTGCTGTTCTCAGAAAGTGAATACAAGGATATTGGTGTATATTGTAGTTTTAGTTTGCTGTTCTAAAAAAGTGAATAAAAGGTTATATTCATAGTGCAATGTCATAGTAGCCCTTAGATTACTAAATTAGCACATAAATTTAAATTAAAAATACTAATATATGACAAAAAAAAGGATCATTTACTAAATTAAAATTAAGATAAATTAGGATGCCATTAAATGACATTATCCCAATAGAAAAAATGGTGTGCAGAAACTTCTAATTCTGAGTATGGGAAGTCTCACAAAACTTTAAAACCATGTCAACATGCTTGTACACCTTAAGCTACACATCTTTTTTCTTCTTTTATAGTTGTTCAGAACAGAGTGTAATCACATAAATGAAAAAAAGGTATAATATGTGGTCATAACATAAATTAAACATAATGAAATGTGTAACTTATTGGAATAATGATTTGGCTTGACCATTAACTAAACACATCATTATAATATATAGTCCTTCATAGATTATTTTAGATGCAAGATATATAACGGGCTAGGCCTATCACTAATAACAAAGCCCAAAGGACTCTACTAAAATAATACACGACTAACACTCCCCCGCAGTTTGAGCGGGAGATGGGCGAACACTCAAACTGGTACGAAACTCCTCAAATAGCGCAGATGGTAGACCCTTGGTGAAAATATCAGCATATTGGTAACGTGATGGTAAATGAAGAACACGAACCTGGCCACGAGCAACCATATCACGAACAAAATGTATATCGATCTCAATGTGTTTGGTCCGCTGGTGCTGAACCGGATTAGCAGTCAAATAAATAGCACTAACATTGTTACAATAGACAAGGGTGACAGACAATAATTGGTGTATGAAGCTTACGAAGAAGATTACGAAGCCAGGCCGTTTCAGCAACTGCATTTGAAACACCTCGGTATTCAGCCTCGACACTCGATCTAGATAGAGTATGTTGCCTTTTAGAAGACCACGATAGAAGATTATCCCCTAAGAAAACACAATAACCAGAAGTAGAACGCCTAGTAGTAGGGAAGCCAGCCCAATCTGCATCAGAATAGGCAACCAGAGAACCAATAGAAGAAGTATAAAGTTGGAGCCCAAAGTCCAACGTACCACGAACATAACGAAGAACTCGCTTGAGAGCAGCAAAGTGAGGCTCTCGAGGATCATGCATATGAAGGCATACATGCTGTACTGCATAAGATATATCTGGACGAGTAAATGTCAGGTATTACAAACCTCCTGCAAGGCTACGATATAAGGAAGGATCAGGATCCCCGTCAGAGCCAAGCTTGGATTCCGTGTCAACTGGAGTCCAGGTTGGTTTACAGTTAGCCATATGTGCCTTGTCCAAAAGCTGCAAAGCATATTTCTTTTAAGAGAGAAACATGCCTTTAGATTCATGGGTAACAGAAATCCCTAAAAAATAATTAAGAGCCTCTAAATCAGTCATATCAAACTCCTTATGTAGTGATGAAATAATACGCTGAAGTAAGTCTGTAGATGAAGCAGTTAGTACCATATCATCAACGTAGATCACAAAATATGCAACCTTAGTACCACGTCTATATATGAACAAGGATGAGTCACATCGACTTGACGAGAAACCAAACTGTAGGGCATAACCTGCAAACCGCTGAAACAAAACACGAGGTGCCTATTTTAATTCATATAACGACCTTTGCAACCGACAAACATGATGTGGATAACGAACATCCACAAACCCCGGTGGCTGATACATATAAACAGTCTCACAAAAGATCACCGTTAAAAAAGGAATTCTTGACATCTAGCTGATGAATGGGCCAATTCCGAGACAATGCAAGACTCAGAACAACGCGTATAGTAGCCGGTTTAACAATCGAACTAAAAGTATCATCACAATCAACACCAAGCTGCTGAGTACTACCGTTAGCCACTAGACGAGCCTTGTATCTACTCAAAGAATCGTCGGCATGATATTTATGCCGAAATAACCACATAGACCGAACCACATTAACATTAGGTGGTTTCGGAACAAGAATCCAAGTACCATTTTTAATTAATGCATTATATTCATCATACATAGCATCTCGCCAATTAGGATCAGATAAGGCAAAAAACAAAGACTTTGGAAAAAGAGAAATGTGAGATACATGACCATGAAAGCGAGGATTGGGATTAACCGTGCCAACTTGAGAACGTGTGACCATAGGATGAGTTCGGGTGAGCAGGTTAAGGAGTGGAGTATGTTGGGTTGTAGGAGGAGAGCTGGATTAGGAGATTGGGTGTGATTTGGTTGGATCGTGGGTGTTGTGGTTGGCGTAGGTATGTGGCGGGCCGGAGTAGCGGGTGGTGTTAGGTCAAGGGTTTGTGGGGTCATTGGGGCGTTATGCTCATTTGGAGCAGTTTGGTGCGGAGCGGGGTTATGAATGATATTACGGGTGATAGGAGATGGTGTAGGGTCAAGAAACGTATAAGATGGTGGGTTAGATGGTGTTATTGAACCGTACGGAAATTGAAGTTCATCAAATGTTACATGACGATAAAGAATAATTTTATTGGTGGAGAGGTTAAGGCATCGATACCCACGATGATAAGCGGGATATCCCAAAAATATGCAAGGAGTAGCGCGGGGTGCCAATTTATGAGGTGAATCGATATGTGGGTAACAAAGGCAACCAAAAGTACGTAAACGTGAGTAATCGGGTTGTTTGTTAAACAATTTTGTGAAGGGTATTTCATTTTGGATGGCGGATGAGGGAAGTAGATTGAGTAAGTAGGCAGCCATATGTAATGCCTCGACTCAAAAGGATGGTGGAAAGGTGAGCTTGGAAAAGAAGGGTGCGGATGACATTATTAATGGTACGTATCATCCATTCTGATTTTCCATTTTGTTGAGAGGTTTTTGGTCAAGAGAACCGAATTTGAATGCCATTTTTAGCAAACAAATCAAGAAGGTTGGTGTTATCAAACTCACCACCATGGTCACACTGAAAAGCCGCAATGTCACACTTAAATTGATTATTTACGTAAGAACGAAAATGTAAGAACTTTTGAAAAACTTCAGATTTATTATGTAAAGGATAAATCCACAAATAATGGGAATAATGATCAAGAAATAACACATAATATTTAAAACCACCAGAACTAACAATAGGAGAAGTCCAAATATCATAATGAACAATCTCAAAAGAACTAGTGACAACGGAATTTGAGCTAGAAAACGAAAGTCTCACATGTTTGCCAAGCTGGCAAGCGTGACAAATATGAGGAGACTTCTCATTAGTACACGTAATAAACTGACGAGACACAAGAGAACGTAGCACCTCTTCACCGGGAAGGCCGAGACATCGGTGCCACGTAGTGGGATTGACAGAAAGCAAAGCATGAGGGATAGGAGAAGGTTGGGTTACCGGATAGAGATCTCCCGAACTATCACATCTTAGGAGAATATGACGAGACAAGAAATCCTTCACCGAGAAACCAAAGGCATCAAATTCTACAATACAATTATTATCTCTAGTAAATTGAAGAACATAAATGAGATTTTTGATGATATTAGGGGTGACTGGAACATTATGTAAGTATAAAGGACGATTAAGAGTAGGTAAGATGCTATGACCGGTGTTGGTAACAGGTATGGATTTACCATCACCAACACAAACAGATACATATAAACATTTATTATATACAGTATTTAAATTACTTGTATGTGAGTTGAGATGAGATGATGCACCTGTATCCATATTCCATGTCGGATCTTGAATAGCCGTGGTGCTAAAGGCCAGTGGGAGCCTATACCGAGTTGCGTCTAAAATACCCGTTGATGTAATTAACATATTCATGGATCCAAGAGAAAGAGAAAAAAAAATTCAATAAAAGATGTTATTATTTTTTTATGTGCGTGTCTGCCGCAATCCACAAGAGACCAAACAATTTGCAAATTTCTTCACTGTCAACAACCAATCAACTAGTGTGTCGGTAACCCTTTATCACTTCACTTCAATAAGATTAACAAGAAAATTAGGAAGAATGTAGAGAGAGAATTTAGAGAGAGAAAGTTAGAGAGAAAAATGGAATTGGATGATTAACTTGAAATGTTACAAATGAACCAACCACCTCACCTTCCTTGGTGAGGTGTATTTATAGGCTTGCATGCCTTTAGTAATTCTACGGGCCGGGCTCGGTTTTACTTGGGCTTTCACCCGATACACGTGACCGGTTAGATTACATTTAAGAGCCCGTTTACCCGTGTAGCCTATTACAACGTATAATTATTTAATGACTGAGACCTAAGATAGTTATGAACGAACTTCCATTGTTCGACTCATTATTTTGAGGCTAACAATCTCCCCCGAAGTGAGTTCATTGTGACACTCCTTCGTGAGATCAATGAGATTGCTTTTGTCGTTGAGCTCTTGTGATCTTTGTCTCTGTCTACGTTGTAGGCTTGTTCCTTCATGCTTTGTGATCTTTGATCTTGAGCCTTTTTCATTGTCTTTCGACTTCGTCTTTATGTTCGAGATCTTTAAATCTTTATCCTTTCGTCTTGATCGTCTTTGCCACCTTGCGATCTTGTGTCTTGACCAACATGCTCATACTTTGCATCATCTTGAAAGCTTGCTAACAATCTCCCTTGATAGACTTGATATCTTTGAAGGAAGATCTTGTATATCAGAGTTTGTGCGGAAGTCTTTGTCTTTAATTCTTGAGCTTTCATGATTCTTGAATCTTGATGCTTATAGAATGTCTTTGTAGTTTGAGCATGAGCATGAGCATGTGGTAATGAATCCGACTTCAGCTGGAATGAGGCATCACCATCTCCATCTTTATGTATCCTGAAATAAAACAGTTAGCAATAAAGCGTGTGGATGAATATGGCTTTGTCATTCATCCGAATTTGGTTAGATTAACCTTCAGTTCTGTAAGACCGTTTTACAATATAAATACTGTACCT
>BQNB010114527.1:0-21737 GCA_026074375.1 Tanacetum coccineum
AAATACGTATGAATCGAACGAGTATAAAACCATATGGACCGAACTAGCAACTTGTTGTGAATCGAACGAGTGTGTCCTAATGAGGACCGAACGAGTGAATCTAGTATGGACCGAATGAGTGAAAGTCTAGTAGGATCGAACGAGCAAATCATAGTGAGGACCGAACGAGTGTGTCCTAATGAGGACCGAACGAGTGAATCCAGTATGGACCGAACGAGTGAAAGTCTGAGGACCGAACGAGTGTGTCCTAATGAGAACCGAACGAGTGAATCCAGTATGGACCGAACGAGTAAAAGTCTAAAAGGACCGAACGAGTGAATGACTATGAGGACCGAACGAGTGAAGCTAGTATGAGTCGAACGAGTGAATGTCTATTGAGGACCGAACGAGTGACTAAGTATATGGACCGAACGAGTGATAGATAGTGGAAACCGATCAAGGTGTTTCTTTGAGGACCGAACGAGTGAAGTTATCAACACTTAACCAATTTTTTGACATAACACACTTAAGATCAGATTTTTTCTAACTAAGATTAAATTCAACAAATCTCTTAGTTTAAAATAGACAGTAAAAGCTTGACAAAACCAAGGTTAACTACATTCAACTTAGTTGTTAGGATAGGTGCCTTTGTCTCATACGCTATTAGTCTATCTAAGATGATTGATCTTCAAAAGTGCTAAAAGTCATAAAGGTTCTCATGAATGAATGATTGTGTCTTCTTATAAACTGCACTCACTCTTTCTTAAACAGACTCATGGAAATCTCAATAGCGGATCAGATTGCTTTGGATGATGCATTAGTGGCTCCTGCTGACCGACTTAAGATTGGTAAATGTAATCTTCGCTTAAGCTCGGATGTCACATCAAAGGATGCAACTCTTCAAGTAGTCTACGATGTGTTAAAGCTCACTCCTTTCTACAAGGCATTCCAAGTCACTGCTGATGCTCCAGAGATCTATATGCAAGAATTTTGGGCCTCTGCTTATGTTCATAATCGATCTGTTAGATTCAAGATGAATAACAAAAAGCACATTCTCAATCTTGATCAATTCAGAGACATTCTTCAAATTTTCCCTAAAGTCGGTAATCAGAAGTTTGAAGAACCACCTCTTGAGAAGGAGATTCTCGCATTTCTGGCTAGTCTTGGTCACTCTAGAGAAGTAAGGAAGATCATTGACGTTAATGTCAATAAACTGCATCAACCCTGGAGATCATTTGCAGCTATCATCAACAAATGTCTCAGTGGTAAACCATCTTACGATAGTCTTCGTCTTTCTCAAGCTCAAATCTTGTGGGGTATGTACAATAAGAAGAAGGTTGATTATGCATATCTCCTGTGGGAGGACTTCACTTACCAGATTGAGAACAAGAATACTAAGAAGGGCAATGCGATGTACTATCCTCGTTCCAGGTTAGTTCGTCAACTTTGTCATGGATAAAGACCCTTAAATTCCTCAAAGAAACAAGGTAAATTGGCATTATGCCAGAGATGACCCAATGTTCACAACAATCAATGTCATCTCAAGGAATGAAGACACTCAGTTGTACGGACTATCTTGCCCAGTAGCAATTAACCAACGAGGACAATGCCGCAACTGCTACTCTGAATCATACAAAGAAAATTATGCTATTGCTTCAGAACAATTCCTTTTCCTCCAAAGACAAAAGGAAAGTAAGAAGAAAGCTAAAACAGATTCCCACACAAAACAAAGCTCCCACTGCCCTCCCCAAAGAAAAGAAAGAAAAGAAGTCTGGAAAAGGAAAGCAGAAGACTACAGAGTTAGAGACTATCTCTGAGGCAGTTTTGACAGAGGCTGAGCAACTCAAGATAATCACAAAAAGAAGCCGTAAAGAAAACTCAATTCCAATGCCAGTGGTTCTGGTGCAATGAAGGAACTGGGTTAGCACCAGGTTCCCGATGCACCTGATTATGACTCAGAGGATGATATCTCCTAGAAATCAAGTGACGATGATCAAGACAATGAGAAAGCTCAAGATGATGAAGATGAAGATAAATATGACGTTCATGAGACTATACAGAAGATGATGATGTATATGGCGCTGATGAGAACGCTCAAGATGATGATGATGAAGAACAGTCTGAATCTGAGAGATGAAGGTGAGATTTATCCTCCAAAGCTCACAACTCCATGATGATGAAATAATACATGAAGAGGAAACTGATGAAGATGATTCTTTCGATCCTACAATTCACACACCCTCTCATATCTCATCATCAGATGAAGAAGACAGTAACAATGAAGTTGAAGGGATGAGTTGAAAGCAACAAAATATGGATGACGAGGATAAACATATGTATCGGACCAAGGCAATGAGGTTGGTTGAAATACCAATGCCAATCTTGAAGGAGAGAGATGGATGTATGACAATGCTATAATGCCACAGGTTCAAGCAGACCCAGGAAATTGAAGACACTTATTGTGACCCTAACTCTCTGGTAAATCCTGATGGACAACAACAGAGCTCGTCGGTATCATCGGCTCGTCCTCCAAACATGCGAATTTCCAAAACGCCCCAAAAAACAAGATACCGGTGTTGAGTGATAATTTTGAACAACATGCTGAAGCCACCTCCTAATTGATACTCTTGTAACTGCCATTGGGAGGCCATCCTTCTCTGCTCTAAACCAAACGCCCTCCAACCACACCGAATCCTCTTCATCTTCAAATACAAAACAACCAACCAATTTTGACACCTGCTCTACGACTACATAACTGACAAAAGCCTCTCGGCTAGCAAAATCGTCCCAAACTTTGCTTTGTTGTATTGGCTTTGATTACAGACTAAAAAGCGTGTAGAAGACAACTTCTCGACCTCAAACGAAACAAAACAATATGCTGAAGCGCTCTCCTCCATTCCTGGCATCGTTGATCAATATCTAGCAAATAAAATGCAGGAAGCAGTGATGTTGCAGTCCAAAATGAGTATACAGAATTTGAGAAAGTCTAATTCTAGCACAATCAACAATTCCTTCCCTGATATCAATCGATAAGGAATGAAGAAATAAGCAAGGTACAATCAAAAGGAAGTCTCCAAATTACTTTATAACTTCTCAAACATTGAAGAAGTTAGTAAATCAATCCGATCCAACTCGGAGTCTGAGGTTCTGGTACGATCATCAAAGGAAGCCAACACGTCTCATGCTGTAGCTGCTAATCTTTCAGAACTAGAGCTGAAAAAGATCTTAATTGACAAGATGGAAGCTAACAACTCTATCAACAGGTCAGACATTCAAAGGCAGCTCTACAAGGCATTAAGTATATGCGGATGAAAGCCGACAAAAATTCTGTTTAGATAGCATATGGCGATACGGTCCATAATAAAAAGAGCCCTCGAGAACGGGGCAGATGATATCAAGAACCCCCGCTGGGATATCGACCGGGTTCCAGAAAAGATGAAGGCCAGGAAAAGAACCCGCTTCTACAAGTGCTCCAAGTGAAACGACGACCACCGGACTACAGGAAAGACTACTAACGACAGGTTTCTAAAGACTCACAAGCATCACTGCTATGCCAATCTGCTTGCCGGTAGAGGAAACTATGCAAAACTACAGATGTCTTTGAAGACCTATACACTAGGAGTTTGAAACAGTGTCCATGATGAACAAGCAGAAGAAGAGGTCCATCATCTTCCTGACTGGTTTCAACAACCTCAACGACTACCTTCTCCTGATCATGCATTGGAATAATCTGTTCCTCTGTTCCTGACGTTCCATGAATCTGTCCCACCTTGGTTAAGCAATCCTGGCACGAAGATCGAAGACCCTCCCGAGAGTCATTCGATGGAACTAACCCGACAATAACATTTGACTTCTCTCCTCTCCGCTTTTGTGATGAAAACCGGTCTAAATGTTAAAACACTAACACCTTACTTGTAAGCAGGTCTAACATTTTGACTGAATTGAAAAGGAAACATGCAAAAGTTAGACTGAACTTGAATACTTTTTGTGAAGAAGTCTCCAAAGCCCACAGAAAACAGAATTAATTAGACAGGATCAACCCCGAAGGCCCGCCAATATCCTCATGATCTGCGATAGCCACTACTGTTGGTTCCAAATTCTCAAGGTCGTCATGTAATACCATTTCATCACTTCATTAATAACGACCTTGAGTACCTACGTGGTGGTGAGTCAGCGCAAGATTCTTACTCATTTTACAAGACCAATTGGTTTGCAGATTACTGGCATACACAATAGATAAAGACTTAGTACCCAACTCAATGTGAGTCTAATGATAGTCAAATCACGACAAATTCGCCCTCCCTAGGAACTCACATTGGGGCAAAAAGGCAAAGACAGTTTCTATGCGATATGCGACCCACAAGGGGAATCACTCGTGACGTGCACTCAAAAAGAAACGGACTAATGCGTCCACTAAGGTGGAAATAGTCGAATGGGCAAAACTACAAGCATCTGACTGATTACTGTACGAAGGGATACGACGTTCCTTTACAAGTTCAAAGAAGGCGACTTCCACGAGACTAAGGGATCTCAAGACATTAAGATATGCTGCTCTTCTCGTGCCAGGAAAAGTGACAAATCTCAACGTTGAAAGAACGTATTGCTTAATTTCGCCTTCAGAAATTGTTCACAAAGAAGCGTTTTGTCAATCGCAAAGGCGTGTGGGAAGAACATCAAATTGGGTGTTGAAAGCTATCAAAAGAAACTCAAACCTCAGAAACAAAGCCTGACACGTCCAGAATCCAATCTGAGAAGACAGACGCTTAATACACCATACTCCCGATCCAATAGGATTCATCTACAGAACAAAGACTAAAGAACAGATTGATGCGCATTGACAAACTACACAAGTTCAGCGATGGAACTCTCGATGATGTTCAGACTGCTCTAAATGAATCGCCTCCAAGGGAATTAAATTGGAGTATCTGCCACATAGACTTTTTTGGAGCCAAGAAAAACCCAAAAGCAAAGAACAAAACACAACTACCAGCACAGCGGAGCCAATTTTGGAATGTAAGAACAACACAAAAAGCCGTGACAAAGCAACATGCCAGAGATAAGATTCAGGCGATTGACCAAAAGGCAAATTGACAATGGAGGAATAATGAAGGAGTTTGGGAGAGATTTGTAAGGTGGAAGACCATACGGGGGGTGACCTATACGGGCTTCTATACAGGACCATATGATTTATCCTATGTTGATCTCAATCTTAAAAAAGGTCAATCCTCATAAAATTAATTTATCTTGTGAATATGCTCATTACTAGTGTAGATTTTTTGGTGAAAAATAAGATGTGCTCGAGTATAAATTTTTCAAGAATTTCTTAGTAAATTCAAAATTTTCAAATAATTGTACTCGGCATCATCTTATAATCCCTCAAAAGTTGAGGGGGAGCAATAATATGTTCCAATCTGCTAGCATATCTCATTTGGTCCCCGAATGGTTAATCAATTGATATCCAAAATATCAAGGGATTAACATTTGGGATAGGGGAGAAAAATGTATTAACCTGGACTTATCTTAATGAATTATTACAAAGTGATCAAATAAAATGGACTCAATGCACTCCGACATACCTAGCATGTACTAACGATTTACGATGCGCATGTTAGGGGGAGCTTTTAGTGAGATGAAAAAACTTCTCAAGATTAAATCCTTTTGATATTTAAATCACACACTTTGATTGAAATTTTCAATGTTTTTTGGAAGGGACGATGATGAAAATACCCAAAAACCGAGCCCAGTTTTTAAATTTTATGAAGCAATAAATAAGCGGTTAGCTTAGGTCTTCAGATCCTCAAAATTCCAGCCAGAACCGGAGTGATCTACCCCGGATATCCCACTTTAAGTGTAAGAAGTCCTTAGGTCTGAATAAAAAGGAGAAAAAGTGAGAATTCGGGAATCATCCGACTGAATGGAGCTAACACATTACTGGAACAAACCCAACAAGGTGTTTAAGTTATGAAGTCTCGGTATGCAGTGAAGGGTTTGAATAATGAAAAAAGAAATGTAAGATAAAGGGTTGAAAACAAGAAGTCCCTCCATACACTTAGGGCAAAAACTGGTATACATATTATGAACCAGAAACATTCAGATGTTTCTGACATGAAGACAGTCATGGACCCAGTGACGCAATGGTACAAACCCCTCCCAGCCACTCAAAAGTCGGAAAGACTTATTGTTTCAATCAAAACTCACGAGGATACACCTCATTTCTATTGACTTTCCGCACTCTGAGTTTAGTTGATATTGAAAAAGGTGGCACTCAAGCTCCAGCCTCCGAACACTAAAAATTCAAAGTGCACACTATTGAGGGTGCTAGAGCCCAAAAGAGATCATCCTAAATCTCATTAGGACCACTTATCATAAGTTAAGCTTGTGATCCCTCACACAATGTGAATATCAAAGTTAATTATCATTAGAGTCCTACGCAAGATCAATGTGATTTTTCCAGAACATTCGAGTAATACTTAGGTAATTCACACATGAATATGGAAAATCCTGCTATGAGCCAACAATCAAACAAGCTCGATGTAAGGTAAGTTGTGAGATTCTTTATGAAATCAAACTTGTGACAACTAGAAAAAGACATGAGGTGCGATTCTATAAGAACAAACTTGTTTCCCAGGAAAATGGATCAAACGGTAGTTAATGAAAATTTTGAAAATGATTTAACACTCTCGGTGTGTCCACAAAAACAATTTTGCGAAGTGATACACCGATTGATTTTCAAATCAATTTTCTATGCTCAATCGATTATAAGTAACTCACTAGTTCACTCTTATCATGCTGTCTGCTTTGAGATGTTTCGATAATGAGAACAATGCTGAGTATGATGCATCTAATACTTAATGTTTAGAAAGATTCAATACTATAGCTGGAAATCCTTTCAAGAGATTCTTCTAAATTGAATCATCTGATCACAAAGGACGATCCTCACTGGATCTGAAGGTTACTACAACCAAACCTGTGGCGGAAAATGACAAAGCCATAATCGCCCCCCCACCCCACTTTATTTCCAAGCTGTTTTATGCAGGCTATTTAAAGATGGTGGTGGAGGTTCCTGATTCCAGCTGGCTCACAAGATCCATAGCCACATGCTCATACCCGACCGACAAACATAAAGACATCATGAAAGCTCAAGTACATGTTTCAAGACTTCCGCTACTCTGATACCGCACGTCTTTCTTGAAGTGACGAAGTGTTAAAGTTAAAGAATTTCAAGAAAGATGCAACATTAAAGCTTTCCAAGTCATCAAATTAAGAATGGTATGAGCATGTCGGTCCAGAAGTCACAAGTCCACAAGATGGCAAAATTTCAAGATGGCGAAGAGATTATGCTTGGTTGATGATCTCAAGTTGCTCAAGATCACAATGTCAAATACAAGTTCAAGGAACAAGCTCAATCCTAAAGTCAATGATCACTACAACATATTCACAAGAGAAAGTCAAGAGTACGAGCTAAAGACTAAAGATAAAGCATAGTATGCTAGGTTTAAAGTTTTTTAAATTGGAGTGACCTCCCTTAGGGGGAGATTGTTGGGAAACGACAAAAAGGTCCGGTCAACGTTCCAAGTTGTAACAGGTCTTAGCTCGTAGTTAGTATAATGATTAGATTAGTAATCTAGTCCGGCCCAAGGCCCATGGGAGGCCCATCCTAGCCCATGGCTGGCCACTATAGGTACTATATAAACCCTCTCCTAGCCTTGGAGAGGGGTTGGTTGTTCCATTTTTCCATATACTATTTTATACAATTCATCCATTTTCCATCCAATCCACTCTCTAACGCAACCATCCACTACACCACATCTCACTATTGTTCTTGGTTGGATCACATTAATCAATAAAGTGGTTATTTTAACATTAGTTAAGCATGCTAGGATAGATTATAACAATATTTAATCATTATAACATTTAGTTTTAAAAAAACGCGAAATTAGGGTTTCGGGTGTACGGTTTTGGATCAAAATGGAAAATAAGCATGAATTGAGTTATGAAACTTTAACAAGAGTATATTTAGGATCATATGAACATTATAAGAGTGTAGAAGCAGAATTAGAATATCTAGAACCTATGTTTGAGCTTCAAGGAGCAAAAATGGTGGAAATAGGTCGTTTCGGGTAGTATTTCCACTTGTACGCCTTGTATCTTGTTCCCGAGGCTTCAAATCTTCAAAGCTTCGCTTCTTAGACTTCTTTAATGATCCTAGGATCATAAGGGAGCAAAGGATTGTTGCCAAATGGGTTATAGAAAGAGGAGGGTTGGTGCGAGTTTGAATGAAGCATGGAAGCCTCTATTTATAGTTGAATGAGGATAAGGAGGTTAAGGAACTCTTGTAATCTGATCAAGGACATGTGGGAGGTCCTAGTGGGTGATGTGTTGAAGCTATAAACCATGAGTTTGTGGCGGTCTAGAGGCTAAAATGAAGGTGTGGAAGGAGTCTTGGAGAGGCTGCCAGCGGCCCTGATGTATGGTAGAAAGAAGAGGAGATGGGCTTTGATTTAAAAAGCCATGGGAAGGCTTAAGCAGTGGGTAAGCTGATAAGAAGGATCTAGGGCTGTTCGATGGAGGTTCTTTGCCATAGTTAACTGTTTAATTACGTGGGTTATAATGTGTCACAAACCAAACCCGCGGGTCTGTTTTGGTATCAGGGTTTGAAGCTCAAGTTTTTGGCCAATATTTTGTAGGGTATGATCAAGGAATGATTAAACACATGTCCTTAAAGGGTTGTAATATGAGTATTAAACAAAATTTAGCAAAGTGGTTTGGTTAAAAACAACGGGTTAAAATGAAGAAAATGGAGATGCGGGATTCCATTTGGTACGATTTACAGGGTTTTTCCCTTTCCCCCTTGACTTTTCTTTGCTTATAATTTGTGTACATTAGACCAAAGATTGAGTAAATTATGGATACAAGGTAATAATATTGAGGTTTATTAATGAAAATTTAAGTGAAGGTTTAGGGTTATAATGGTTTTTTTTTAAAAAATGGAAGAAATAGTCATGGGTTTGAATTAGAGGGCTCGGATCAGGCTTAAGGGTTTTCTAGCTTTGTAAATCTTGTACATTTTGTCAAAGTAATGATTGGATAATGATGGATAATGGTTTTAAACGCATTGAGTTAATGAGTTAAAATTACTCTTGGGTGATTACTTGAGAATGAAATGGTTAAAACTAGAAAACGGGTCGAATGAAATCATTTAGGTTCATTTTAGGTTTCCGTCGGATTTTGATTCTTGTATAAATGAACTGAGATTAGGACTAGTTGAAGGTATATGATTATTGTTATGGTTGTAAACAATTATTTAACAACTTATTTGAGTGTGGTTTGGGTTTTATAATGGATAAAAACCTAAGAAACAGGTCATAGTATGAGTATTTACTCGGGTTAGGGTTTCGACTTTTAAATAGGGTTATAAAGAGATCAAATTGAGTTTGAAAGTATTAATGAATAGAAATAACTAGGGTTTACACAACATTGTATATTAGAGTGTATTAGCTTGTACCCAGAGTGATGGTGAAGAAATTATGAATTGAAAACGGAGGTAAAACAGGCTATTTTGGATATTATGCAATTAGATGACTTGTACAGACTATGCATTTGAAAGCTTGTACTTTACTTGGGAGGATTTATAATAGCAAATGAAATGTATATTACTTGTATATGCTTTAAGGTAACTTGTACATTCACTATAATTTTTCACCCTTGATTGAATTAGGGTTTTAGAAGGTATACGATAATGGTTTAAAAAAAGCCCGTTTTGATATAAACTTCGAAAGTACATTATAGGAAAAATTTATTTGTAATAAGTATATGATGATATGAATGACCAAATTGTGATGTTTGCATTGACATAATATGAAGACCTGATGTGGCCAATAGATAGGTTGCGTGAGTTGTCTACTTTAGTTAGCAAGTTACCCTTCCTTAATAGAGATAATTGACCAATGCAAGAAATTAATATAGCCAAAAAATTTTTCCCCTAATAATTATATAAATAGTAAAATAGTTTTGCATTTGATGAAAATTCCTTGGGTTGTTATAAACTACTTGCCTTTTGTTACCAAAGCCCTCGACTGTCTGATGAACGTAAACTTAGGCAAAGAAGGGCCAGGTCACTTAAATTTTAAAACCAAGAACAACATTGGTTGAGGGAAATCTTTGTAAGAGGTTATTACCCTGCATAAACTTTTTGAAAATGATCAAACCTGTGTTGTTGTCAAAAGGGAAAGCAGCACAAAGCCTCTTGCAAGTCCAAAGCAGAGAACTCAATCAGTCTTCCTTTACATTTGTAGCATATGGACTTGTTTGGTCCAACATTTGTAAAAAGCCTTAAGAAGAAAATGTATTGGCTAGTTGTCACAGATGATTACAGTATGTTTACATGGGTTTTCTTTTCTAGATACTAAGGATAGCACTAATGCATTTCTTAATTCACTTTATAACTAGGATAGAAAATCTAGTAGATCATAAGGTTAAGGTGATTAGATGTGATAATGGAACTGAGTTCAAAAACAGAGAAATGAATCAGTTTTATGAGATGAAGGGTATTTTGAGACAATTTAGTATATCTAGAACTCCTCAACAAAATGGAGTTGCTAAGAGGAGGAATATGACACTAATTAAGGCTGTTAGGACTATGCTAGCTGATTCTAAGTTGCCAACTACTTTTTAGGCAGAAGCAGTTAATACTGCTTGCTATGTGCAAAAAAAGAGTGTTAGTAGTTAAGCCTCATAACAAGACCCCATATGAACTTTTTCATGGTAGAACACCAACTTTAAGTTTTATGAGACCATTTAGGTGTCTTGTTACTATTCTTAATACCATAGATCACTTAGGCAAATTTGATGGTAAGGTTAATGAAGGTTTCTTTGTAGGATACTCTTTGAATAGTAAAGCCTTTAGAGTATTCAATAGCAGAACACGGATAGTGGAAGAAAACTTGCATATTAGGTTTAGTAAGAGTACACCTAATGCTGTAGGTAGTGGACCAGATTGGCTATTTGATATTGATGCACTAACAAGAACAATGAATTATGAGCCAATTGTTGTAGGTACACAGTCTAATGGTTTTGCAGGTACAAAAGCAAGTGATAATACAGGTCAAGCTAGAAAGGAGACAGAACCTGTCAAGGATTACATTTTGCTACCATTATCGACTACTGATCACCGACAATCTCTAGATCCCAAAGAGTTTCCTCAAAGATGGAATGGATTCCAAACCTTTAAGTTGATGATGGAAAGAAAGGTTGAATAAAGATCCAAGAAAAGAAAGTAAATAGAATGACAAGAGAAGAAAGATTATGTTAGATAGCAGTAACAATTGTTAAATAATTGCTGCTAGAATAAAATTGAGGGTTAATGCTGTTGGTGGAAAAACAAGCATTGAACTAGCCGATTTATCCAAATATGCCGCCTTTGGAAGTTATAACATATTTGACTTCTCTAGAATAGATGAAGATGATGGTTCAGTGGCTGACATGAACAATTTGGACAACAAGCCAAGTCATCCTTTCTAAACTACAGAGAATTCATAAGAGAATCATCCTCCTTGAAAACAGTGATTGTAGATTTGCCAATCCGCTACACAAACAAGAAAGATGTCAAAGCATTTGAAGGAACATCGGCTTGTTAGTACTATTCAACAAAGTACAAACCATAAAGACCTGTTATAACTTGCCTTGTTTGCTTTGCTTTTCATCGAAGGAAGAACCCAAAAAGGTAATATATTTTATTATTTTGCATTGCAGCATCCAACTGGATATAGGCTAAACCAGGAATACTTCTCAATTTCACGATTACAAGAAGTTTTGTACTTTATGTGGATATTACAAATAGAAAAAATTGGCTAAAGCTCTAAATGGGTTTTTTCAGGAATACATAAAGGATAAAAGGGGAATTGTGATAAGAAATAAAGCAAGATTGTTTTGTTTCAAGGATACACACAAGAAGAAGGGATTGACTTGGACGAAGTTCTTTGCCCCTGATTGCAAAGAAATTGAAGCAATTAGGCTATTTATAGCTTAAGTTTCATTAAAGATTTAGTGATATATTTAATAGATGGTAAAAAGTGCTTTTCTTTATGGGAAAGATTAAAGAAGGAGGTGTAATGTCAGTCAAGAAACACTAGGGATTTGAAGATCCAGACTTTTGTGATAGAGTAAACAAGGATGAAAAAAGCACTATATGGCCTTCATCCAAATCCTCGCGCTTGGTATAGAAACCTTGTCAAACATTATCTATTGGGATAATAGGTTTTCAAAGACGGGAAAATTGACAAGACCTTATTCACAAAAGTACAAAGGTGCTATTTTTGCTAGTCCAATGTTATCTGGATGATATCATCTTTGGTTCAACAAAGAATGGAGCTATGCATATGCATTTGAGAAAGTTGATGCATGAAGAAATTTCAATGATTAATAATGGGAGAACTTTACATTCTTCTTGGATTACAAGTGAAGCAGAAGAAGGGATGGCCAATTTTATTTAGTCAAGATAAATATGTTGCTAAAATTTTAAAGAAATTAGGGTTTACAAAAGTCAAGACTGCAAGCACACCAATGGAAACTCAAAAGCCTCTGCTCAAGGATAAAGATGGTGAAGAAGTGGATGTTCATATGTTAAGTCCATGATTTGGTTTCGATTAATGTATCTTACACATCTTCAAGACCTACATCATTTGTGCAAGTGGTGCCGTGCTTGATACCAAGTCAAATCCAAAGAAAAGTATACTCACATCTTCATGCTGTAAAAAGGGATTTTTAGATACTTAAAAAGTCAACAAAAATTAGGGCCTTTAGTATCCAAAAGATTTTTCTTTTGATTTGGTACATACACTGATAGTGATTAAGCTGGAGCAAGTTTTGGATAGTAACTACAATAGGAGGTTGTCAATTCTTTATATGTAGTTAAATATCAAGGCATGCAAGAAATAGACAGTGGATTCAAATTCCCCACAACAAAGTTAAGTATGTGGCATGCGTTTCAAGTGTGCTGTGGACAAGTGCTTTTGGATTCAAATCAACTACTTTATTATGGGTTATATTGTATGCATACCAAAAATCTTTAATAACAATAACAGTTACCAATTACATAATTAAAAATCATGTTTTTCATTCAAAAAAAAACAAAGCAAATAAGTTCCGACATCAATTTATTAGAGATTTGCAAAGGAAAGGAAATTGATTCAATATGGCCCAAATCCATACTAACTAAGTAGGGTTGCAGAGAATTACTTACAAAAGCTTTTGATGTAAGTAGATTTCAATACTTGATTGTTAGTATTAGAATGCTAAATCTTTGAAGTCTTTTATCTCTTTATGTTTTTGTAGAGTTTTGTATGAATAGTATGTTATTATCATTTTCATTAAAAATTTCCTGCTGTTAAGTATAATTAGTACTGCTGGTTATACTTAATACTATTGAGTTTCTACTATTAGTTATACTTAATACTATTAGGTATAATTAATATTGTGATAATTGTGAAAATTGCTATGGCTTGTGTGTTCTTGGTTTTTGGACTAACATTTTGCAGGAAAAGCAAAAAAAAAGTGTTAAAATGATGATTTAAAGAAAGCCTCTTAAATGGGATGGAGTTAACACTGGTGACTCAAAGTTAATGCTGCTAGGCATAACTTACTACTGTTGGGTTACTACTGCTGGGTGAAAGTTAATGCTGTTAAGGATATTTTCCATAAATACTTTGATTAAGGGTTTCAATCGATCCTTTAATCAATTTCACTCTTTCAAATACTCTCTAACTATAAACCCTAACTTAATTTTATCATCCATTATCAAAACCCAACATAAAAGAACACTCCAAATGTTTGCTGATTCTTATAATATGGTCGCATTTTTGTCTAAACCCACAAAGAGTGATGGGTTTAAACAAACAGTGGATTTTTTGAATGCACATCCTATAAGGTATGCACTAATGATTAATCCTACTATATATATCTCTTGTATTGAACAGTTCTGGTCTATTACCATGGTCCAAACTATCAATGAGGAAGCACAGTTACATGCCCTAGTTGATGGCAAGACGATTATCGATCACGAATCATCTGTTAGAAAGAGATCTTTTAACTAGCCGATGAGAAGTTGTTTATTGTTTACCAAATTCTAACCATTTTTTGGAGACAACTTACAATTGATGTGGGGGTATGAAAAAATTTCACAAAAACTAACTCATTTGTATAAAACTATTCTTTCTCCCACCCCAACCAAGGAAAGTTTCTAATTCATACTATATTACATGTCTAAGTCCAAAGATCTACAGCTCATGGAAAGAGTTATTTAGTAGTACTATGCATCTGCCATTATGTACTTGCTACAAATCAAGAAATTCAAACTTTTTCAAATTCATTTTTTGGATAGATATGAATTAAAACTTGTAGAATTTTGTCAGCAAATTTTTGATGTATCCAAGGTTTGTACAAATATTTTTAGACCAACAACTTGATGGAAGGCCAACTCATAAGAGAATATATATTGCACCCTCTCACACTAAAAAGATTTTTGGAAATATGAGAAGGGTAGGCAAAGGTTTTTCTGGTAGAAAACCCAGCCTGTATTTTAAACAATGGTGGGTACAAAAACCAATCATAATTGGGTAAGGTTTCAGCAATTCCAACTGATCCCATCCACACACCCACCATTATGACAGACCATCTTACTCAACCTCAAAAGACACAACACCCTAGGAAAGCCTAAAAGCAAGGTCACTCAGATACCTTAGCGTATGAACCGTTTGAAAAAGTTGGTCATATAAAGGCTATCCAAAAGGATTTGGTTGACTCAGTTTATGGTGAGGGTTGTCACTACTGCTTCTAGCTTAGAAGCAAAGCAGGACAGTGGTAACATCAATAAGACCCAATCCAAGGCAACACCTAATGAATCTAGTTCCCTAGGAACTACTTTAGGTGGTGGTCCCAGGTGCTAAGAAACCATGGGGATACTATTGCTCAAACTATGTTTGAGAGTGTATCTAAACATTCCAATGATTCCACTACCGCAATGATAACACAATTCAAAGTGATGAGGATAGACTTAAACTTGATGAATTGATGGTAATATGTACCACTTTACAAAACAGGGTTCTTGATTTGTAGAAGACAAAGACCACTCAACATAACGAGATTGCTAGTTTGAAAAGTAGGGCCAAGAAGCTTGAAAAGAAAATTAGGTCAAGAACTCATAAGCTGAAGAGATTATACAAAGTTGGTTTGACTGTTAGGGTAGAATCCTTTGATAATGAAGAAATTTTGGGTGAGGATGCATCTAAACAGGGGAGGATTGATGCTATTGATGCATATGAAGAAATTACCCTAGTTAGTGTTCAAAATATGGATGAAGAGATGTTTGATGTGAATGTTTTAAATGGTGAGTGTTGATCCCACTTTAATAGATCGAATTCCTTATGCTTGTTTAAGGTTTATTTATATTAGATAAATCTAACACAACTATAGTAAAGGCTTTGTTTGAATGTATTAAAGATTATGCGGAATCTAATCTTTATTATTAATAAGAGTTATAATTGAAACAATAATTCTATGAACATACAATTCAACATATAAGCTCCAATATTATTAAAATACATATAACGAATACTCTGCAAAGTATTAGGGTACAAAGACCTAAAGCTAAGAAAAAATTGTTTTTTGGTTTTTGGTACATCAATCTCTATGCCCTAGGACCTCCTTTTATACACCAAGGAGTCCTACTCGGCTTATAATACTTTCCTAAGTATATAAAATCTTTTCTATAAATAACTAATACACATAAAGAAGCAGTACTAACAAACAGTACTAACTTAACACTAGCAGAACTAACTTAACACAGCAGTACAACCTACTTTAGAATATTTTCTTTTGAGTATAGTAACTCTACACTATCAGCATTAACTATTGTACCAGCAAGTAGTAACACTTTACATTATTTTTTGAAGTTCCATGAGCAAGCACAAACATCTCAGACAGTATTAACATAAACTGAGCAGTAAGTAGATTCCTAACAGCATCAAAAAGAATTCAATCCCAACAATCATATCCCGAAACCATGATATTCTTCTTCAAAAATACCAAGTTTTCTTTCATTTAAAAAGCTTCATCAACACCAGGAGGAATGCTTCTAACCACTTCTTTGCCTTCTTTAAGAAGCTGTTTTATTAATTTAAATTATTTTTAATAAATTTAATTATTTTTATTTTATTTTATATTTTTTTTTTGGAATCTCAATTTTTACACCAGCTGATAAGCCGTTTTTACTTTCATAATCAATTTTTTGAAGCTTTCTTTCACTAATAATCATTGAAAGTGTAGGTGGTGTAAGAGGATACTTCTTCTCTACCAACATGTAAATCTGCATAGACTGCATCATCAAGGAATGTAAAGCACAGGATTCATATAGCTTCCACTCTAACACTTTGTATCCTTATTGATTCCTCTATACTGCATCTTCTACATGTGGTTCAAACATTATTTTCATATCATTCCATAACAGATAATCCATGCTTTCCACTTGTCTTGTTGATCCATATCTAGCTTTTACCAACTTGTATAAGTCTTCTAAATCTTCTCTGTCAAAACTTTTAAGCATGTGACTAAAGACCATGTACATTTAAGACTTTCCATTAGCTCTTATTATTTGATAATAGCTTTTGTTTCCTTCTTTGTGGATCTTCTAGTCAACAATCCTTAGAGACTTAACAGCCAAAGGTATAGCATCAATTGTTAACCACACTCTTCTTTATCTGGAATGATTTCCATACACTGTTTAAGCTCTGCTATTTCTTTATCATCATCCACCTTTTGCTTCTTTGAACTTTCTTGTATCAACTCTTCTCCTGGTCTCTTTTCTTTTCCTTCCACCAACTCTATTCAAAAGTCTTCAAATGTGTTTACCCTTTTGAAAGCTCTGTCAAACATCTCTTAGATAGAATCAAAATCTTTCAACTTTAAATCATTGAGCTTGTATCCTTCCATGTTCTTTAGGTAAATACACATTAAATCTTTTTTCTGTTGAGCTTTTGTTGTGTTTGGTCTTTTCTTTCTTAGGCTCTTTTAGCTGCAAAATGCTTTCTGTTCTTTTCTCTAAGAAGTTGTTGAAATAAATGTAGCCTTTTCCTGCTCCGACAAATCTCGTTTTTCTTGTGCTTGCAATCTTTTAGCTAACTGATAATCAACATCAATCTTTGCTTGAATTTCATCCCATTCTATAATCAAAGTAATATTGGCTTCTTTTTCTTTTCCAGCTTTCTCTCTTGCAAGTCTTTCTTCTTCATCAAATTTAGCTTGTAAACTTTTAAAGCAACTTCTTCATCAAAACTGAATTTGATCTTTCTTCTTCAATGTCTTCATAGGTTTCTTTTATCCTTATCCGTTAACACCCGTTGTCATGTGATTGCTTTAAGAAATTTTTGATTATTGTTATTGTTGTAGATGGCTGTAGATGGCTCTTGAAGTGCTTGAGCCAAATTACTTTCATTTAGTATTATTATAACATTGTTGCAGCCAGTGACTATCTTGACATCCAATCAACTACTTCTTCAACAACATTTTCATTTTTCCCTGCAACAAACACCTCCTCACCATTTAAAGCATCCACATCAAACATCACTTTTTCCCAGCATCATTTGAACACTAACTAGGGTAAATTATTCATCTGTCATCAATAAGCTTTAATCCGTCCCTCCCCCCCTTTTTGGGATCATACCTCACCTAAATATCTTCAACTCTAAAGGATACTACCCTAGCTATCAACCCAACTTGTATAGTCCTCTTCACTTATGAGTTCTTGACCCTACTTTTCTTTTTAAGCTTCCTTGAACCATCCTTTTAAACTAGCATCTCATTCTGGTGAGTGGTATTTTGTCTTCCTTCAAAATCAAAAGAACTCTGTGTTGTAAATTGGTACATAGTGCCATTAATTCATTAAGTTTAAGTCTATCCTCATCACTTCGAAGTGTGTTACCTCTTGCGAGCAGTAAATCATTGGAATGTTTAGATACATTCTCAAACCTATTTTGAGCAATTTTATCCCCCATGGTTTCTTGGCACTTGGGACCACCACCTAAAGTAATTCCTAGGGAACTAGATTCATTAGGTGTTGCCTTGGTTTGGGTCTTAGTTATGTTACCACTGTCCTGCTCTGCTTCTAATCTAGAAGCAGTAGTGGCAGCCCTCACCAAACTGTCACCCAACTCCTTATGGCAGCCTCATTTGTAACAGTTTCATAGGATCACTAGGCTGGAGGCTACCTAAGTGTCCTTTCTTGTTAAGGCTTCCTAGTTTTTGTATCTTTTGGATGTTAGTAGATGATTAGTAATGGGTGGGTGGTTGACGGGGATTCAGTTGGATTTGCTGAACCTTCACATAATTCTAATTGGGGCTTTTGTACTATCCATTAATTAGGAAATAAACGGTGTTACCTCTAGCCAGAAAAAAACCTTTTTGCCTACCCTTCTCAAAATTCCATAAATCTCTTATAATGAAGGGTGCATTATATATTCTCTTATGAGTTGGCAGCCCATCAAGTTTTTGATTCAAAAACACTTGTACAAACCTTAGATACATTAAAAATTTCCTAGAAACATTATCTAAGTTTCTAATCATACCTTTAAAAATGAACTTTGAAAAGTTAAATTTATGATTTGTTGCTAAGCAGATAATAGCAGATGCCATAGTGCTACTAAACTCATTCCATGCAGTAGGTCTTAGAACTTATGGCATTGTAGAATAGTATGAATCAGAAATTTCCATTGTGGGGAAAAGAATGTCTTATAAAAAAGTTAGCTTTGTGAAATTTTCTCATACCCCATCAGTGTAAGTTGTTTAAAGATGGTAGAATTTGGTAGACAATCAACACCTTCTAGTTGAAGATCTCTTTTAACAATTGATTCAGTGATGATTACCTTCTTACCATCTTCTAGGGCATGCAACTGTACTTCCCCATTGATAGTTTTTGCCTTGACAGTAGACCAGAACTGTTTGATACATGAAATATTATTAGTTGGATTAAAACGGTTAGTGCAACTTTAGTAGGTTTGCATTAAAAAATCCACAATTTGTTCAAGACCCAATACACTCCATTCGGGTTTAGAACAAAAATGGGAACCATGTTTAAGGATATCCCGCAAACTTTATATTTTCGCCATTTGTGTTGGGTTTTGATAATGGATATAAAATTGAGTAAGGTGTGAGGTAGTTAGAGAGTATTTGAAATTGAAATTGAAAAGGATCTATTAAAAACCCTTATCAAAGTATTTATGAAAATACCCTCAACATCATTAACTTTCACCCAACAGTAGTAACCCAGAAGGGGGATGCGGTTAAGTCATGCTTAGTAGCATTAACTTATGGAGTCACTAGCATTACTCTAATCTATTCTAAAAACAGCTTTTCCATCACATCATTTTAAACACTTTTTCTTTGCTTTTTCCCCTGTAAAATGTTAGTTTCAAAAACCAAGAACATAACAAGCCATAAGCATTTTCACAATTATCACAATATTAAATTATACCTAATAATAGTATTAAGTATAACTAACATAGAAACTCAAACAGTTAATTAAGTATAACCACAGGCAAGTACTAATTAACTTAAAACAACATAAACTTTTAATACATGAATAACATACTAATTAATGACAAAAACTCTACAAAAACATAAAGAGATAAAAGACTTTAAAGATTTAGCTTCTAATACTAACAATCAAGTATTGCAATCAACTACAATCAAAAGCACTATTGTAAGTAAATCTGCAACATATCCTTGTCACAGTATGATTTTTGGGCCATTTGAATCAACTTTCCTATCATTCGCAATCGCAGAGATAAAATGATGTCTGATCTCTATATGCTTTGTTTTTGAATGAAAAACATGATTTTTAATTATGCAAATGGTACTGTTATTGTTAATAAAGATTTTGGTATGCATACAATTATACCCATAATCAAGTAGTTGATTCTGAATCCAAACACTTATCACAGCCAACGTGAAGCAGCAAATGCCACAATACATAACTTCTTGTTGTGGAATTTGCATCCACTGTCTGTTTCTTACACTGCCATGATATTAATCTACATCTAAAGGATTTGACAACCTCCTATGTAGACTTCCTAAACCAAAGATTGCTCCAGCTAATCACTACAGTGTATGCTATACCAAATCAATAGGAATCTATTTGGATACTAAGGCGCCAATTTTTGGTTAAAACCTTATTAGACTTAAAAATCCATTTCAACAGCATGAAGATGTGAATCTTTGATTTCCCTTGGTATTTAGCATAGCACACACTGCTAACATAATGCAGGAGTCTTGAAGATGTAAGATACATCTTGCATCCATAAGCAGAGCTTTTGAGTTTCTATTGGTGTTGTTTCGCAGTCTTGATTTTGATAAACTCCAAATTTCTATAAAAATTCTTTCAAGCATATTTTATCTTGACGGAATAAATATGCCATCGCTTTCCTTCTTTTTGCGTCACTGTAATTCCCAAGAAGGAATTTAAGTTCCCCATAGAAATCAGTCTTAAATTTCCATGCATCAACTTCTCAAATTCACAAACAAGCTCCTCTTTGTTGAACCAAAGAATGATATCATCCATATAAACTGGAACCAGCAAAATATCGACCTTTGTGCCTTTTGATGAACAAGGTCTTGTCAAATTCCCTACCTGTTTGATACACCTCTGTCTAACAGATATTGTTAACAAGGTTTCATTACCAAGCTTAAGAGCTTTATGTAGTCCCAAAACAGGGGAAAGTCTGGATCTTCAAATCCTAGTGGTTGACATACATAAACCTCTTCTTCAATATTCCAATCTTCCCATAGAGAAAAGCACTTTTTACATCCATTTGATACACCATAAAATCTTTAAATGAAGCATCAGCTAAAAATAGCCTAATTGCTTCAATTCTTGCAACAGGGGCAAAGACTTCATCACAGTTAATCCCTTCTTCTTGTGTGTACCCTTGAGCAACCAATCTTACTTTATTTCTTATCACAATTCCTCTTTTATCCTTTTTATTCCTGAAAACCCATTTAGTGCCTATAGCCCTTTTTCCATTTAGTAAATCCACTAAAGTCCAAACTTCTTGTAACTTGAATTGTGAAAGCTCTTCTTGCATAGCCTCTATCCAGCTTGGATCCTTCAATGTATGAATTACCTTTTTGGGTTCTTCCTGTAATAAAAAGCAAGCAAACAAGCAATTTTGAAGGTCTTTATGGTTTTTTCTTTGTTGAATAGTACTAACAAACCCATGTTCCTTCAAATTCTTTGACATCTTTCTTGTTTGTGTAGCTGATTGCAAATCTCTAATCACTTGATCAAGAGGATGATCTTTATGAATTCTTATAGTTAGAATAGGACTGACTTGGATTGTTGTATCTAAATTATTCATGTCAGCCTCTGCACCATCATTTTCATCATCTCTTGAGAAGTCAAATGTGTTATAGTCTTCCAAAGCAGGCATATTTGGATCAAATGGAAGTTCAATGCTTATTTTTCCACCAACAGCATTAACCTTATTTGTGCCAGCAGTATTAACATTGTTAGTGCTGTTAACATTATCTTCCTTCTCTTGATCATTATATTTACTATCTTTTCTTGGATCTTCATCAGCCTTCTTCCATCATCACTTGAAGGTTTGGATCCATCATCATGAGAACACTTTGGATCTTGGGAAAATGGTGGATCATCAGTCTATAATGGTAGCAAAATGTAATTTTTGACATGTTTTATCTCCTTTCTAGCTTGA
>BQNB010114528.1:0-21736 GCA_026074375.1 Tanacetum coccineum
CTTTAAAGAACCTCAAGTTCTTTGTTATTGTATATATATATTTATGAACCTCAACTTCAATTATGATTCTCTCAAGAGAATCAAAATAACATAACCTTGCGTTATGATACTTAATAATCAAAACTACATAATCTCATATTATGTTAGAAAAAATAAATTAGAACCTCAAGTTCTAATATGATACGAATTAATAACATAACCTCATGTTATATTAGATAATAATATAAAATCAATTATCTTAACTGATTTTATATTATTATCTTAACTAATTTTAAAATGGTGACAAGAATTTAACCTTTCTAGGATAACTAGTTTTTGACCCATTTTATATCTTGAACGGACAAAACTTTAGGATTACAAATTTTTGGAAGTATCACGACGCCTTCAAAAACATAAAGCATTTTTAAACCATTTTCAATATTTTCTCCCTCAAAATTAAACATGAAATCCTACGATTATTTCCATAAACAATAGAAACCCATCAGAGACTCCTGAATTATTTCCTAGTTATTGATTTCATGAATGCCTTGGTTATTGTTCATGATGAATATTTTGGAATATTATAATCGTGAAACCTACGCTAAATACCCTAATACGTCGTATACCATATCGGTCAACACGGCGTATCGACCTTTTTCCAGACTTTTTAAATACAAAACCCTAAACTCAGTTTTAGGTATGCTTTTAACCACCAAGTTTAATTTTTAGAAGATCTAAGAAGCCAAGAAGGTCCAACAACGTGCTTCAATCCATAGGGAAACCCTTGTAATTTCGATACTCTAAATATGCGTTCGGTTTTTGGTATCGATCATTATCGTTTAGTTTACCTTAATCATTCATCTATGACATTTGTATTGATTACAATGGCTATTGGCTAATACCTTTAGGTATTAGCCATGTTTTTGATAATTTAACATTTGGTTTATGTTTATCTCCATTGCATCTTATTCGTTGTGTATTGTTTTATGTTTATCAATTATACTCGTTTGTGTGCTTAAGTATGTGACATATCATTCAACTGAATCTAGGAATACAAATAGAGCGTTAGCT
This sequence comes from Tanacetum coccineum, assembly GCA_026074375.1. Classification (NCBI taxonomy): domain Eukaryota; kingdom Viridiplantae; phylum Streptophyta; class Magnoliopsida; order Asterales; family Asteraceae; genus Tanacetum; species Tanacetum coccineum. The sequence goes on from BQNB010114528.1 coordinate 1,051, forward strand.
AGATGTCGGGCTAGCTCTCCATATTTACAATTTATATATCTAGAGTAATAGGATCACAAATATTGACCTGTCTTTGCCTTTGGTTTAGTGAACAAGTTGGACTAGCAGGTGACCTAGGATCAACAAATGACGTTCTGATTCCTTGGGTAAAGATCTGGACAGTGGAATACTAGTATATAAAGAGCCGTTAAGCAGTAAGTTAGTAAAGTCTCGATGAGATAGGATTCGATAAGATCACCATTATTGTCTCCTAAGATAGATTATAATCAACTATGAGTACTTTATGCGGATGTGGTTAATTGTGACATAATTGCCAGATCTAGGTTTTAGGAAGAAGTACCGCCTAAGTCTAGGAATGACATATCAACAACGAGATAAGACAATCATTGCACTTATAAACTAAAATTTGTGTTTTATTAGAATAATTATGGTTAATACGTTTTCCTTACATTAGGCTTGACCGCTTCTATATCTTCTAATTGTCAACTTGTTTGTGTTAATTGCCCAATCTCAGTCTAGGTAAACCAAAACTCGTGCCAGTCTCTCAGGCCAAAAACCCCTTTTTGCGATAGTTTAGGTTTAACTTAGGTATAACATAGAATAAATTAGGACTAACTTAGATAACTATTGTTTTGAAAGAAGCTCAATAATGCTTACCTTGTCTACATGCTAAGCATGGTTTATCCTTCGAATAGATAAGTGAAGGCAAGCCAAGAACTTTGTTTTGTTTAGAAAGTTTGTTAATGTTTTTGAAATTAAGATGTGATAATCGTTTGTGACATAGCCAATTAACACTCTCAGAGGCTTTGGCAAAGTAGCAAGCCCCATTCTGATAAAGTTTGACATGTCAAGCACATAGACATCATTTCTCCTATATGCTATTAACACAATTTCTTTATTATCATTAAATATTTTTCCTTGCTTATTATCAAAACTAAACAATATACTTAGCATCACAAAGTTGACTGATGCTAATTAAATTGTATTTTAAACGATTTACAAAAGCTACTTTAGAGAAAACTATACCATCACAATTTATTAAACCATATTCTTCAGTAATGCAAGATGAATTATCACCAAATACTATCATAGGACCTGGTAGCTCCACATATTTGTGAAGATAACTCTTAACACCAGTCATACTCCTTGAGCATCTACTGTCCAGGTACTAGATGGGCTCCATGATGTGTCTCTTTCTCATGTTTTTGTGAGAAGGGACTCATGTTTTTGAAAAACAATCTTTTGCAAAATGGCATTTTTACCACATTTAAAATACTCAGTGTTTTCATTTTCTTTAGGACTTGAAAAATTATTTCTCCTTTTGATGAAATGTTTTGACCCAGCCAAAAGGGCTCTCTCATGAACTCAATATCTAAATCTCTTAGATATTCCACACTAGTTCTCTCATCAATCTCATCATCAGAATTATCTTGAAAATCCTGAACAATATTCCAAGAAAAGAAAGCAGTTGAAATAGGAGTGGTTGAGGGTGCAGTTATCAGGGCCTTTTTGGACTTAGGGTATCTCATTGAGACAAGGTTGTCATCATAGATAAACCTCTCATAAATATTAGCTAGGTCAAGAGTCTGAATGTGATTAGCATTTCTCAATCCCTAAGAAAAGCTTAGCCACTTCTCAGGAAGACTGTTCACGAAACCAACATTGATTTCATGTTTAGACAGTTTCACGCCATCATTTGAAAGCTCATTGAGTAAAGTCTTATACTAGGTATAGGTCTGAGAGACACTTTAAGAGGGTTTAGCTTTGAAAGTATCATACTCAAATTTTAGGTCATTATCCTATTCTCCTTGGTATTTAAGGGTTACTTAAATCTATGAACTAAGTCAGTCCATGTGTCTTTAGCTGTCTCACAGCTAATGACCAACTCTATTATATCATCAGGTAGGCATGGTATAATGATGCTTTTGAGGCGTTGGTCTTGATTGACCACCCTCCTCTCGTCATTTGACAATTGGCCTTCATGTTTGTTAGCACCTTCAGCGGTCTTTGGTTGGAAATGACCATCCTTAATACAAGTTATATAGTAGGGTTCCATTCCAGTTAAGTATCAAAGCATTCGCTTTTTTCACTTATTAAATTTTGCAACTTCTAGCCGAGAAGCAATAGCGAAATAACTACCTCCTTTTTTATCGACAAGTTGAGGTACACACTTACCTAGTAATCTACCTCTTCAAATACATCAGTACTCTATCCTAAAACACCTTCAATTAAAGGAAGTTCATCATATCATCATATATTTCCATCACAACCCATTCATCATCTTCTAAGATATCATGGATATATCATCTAAATGTTGCACATTAAATCCCACAAAACACAACTACCTAACAAAAAAAAAAAAAAAAAAAAAAATATAAAATAAAAAAAAAATAAAATGTTGTTCCATTTGTACCGGTTTACTTAAATAATTACACAAGTTATACTAAACCTAGGACCCCCCCCCCCCCCTATAGCTAAGTATGTTAATGAAAATAAAGTTTTGTTTAAAGTAAAAGACTTTAAAATAAGAACACAAAACTTTCAACGTTTAATTCTTTATGATTTTATTAATGATTCTATAAACCACGGTGTTTGCGGAACAACAACAATGACTGAATGAAAATGTATGTATGGTGATATCCTCTCTAATGAATCAAAGTAAACCAAAGTATTACTTTGAGTTAACAACTATGATAACCAACTAATATCTATCATGGACTTAGTTGTATTTGGAGGAGTATAGTGTTTATGAATGTTTCCACATATAGTGCACAAACTTAAAACCCTACTCCTTTACAAGTATGTCTATTTATAGTGCTATGGTAGGATAAGAACCCATGTGGGTGATAAGTGCGTGTCCCCACGTTGATTGGACAAGTACATTCGTACATTTGTCTCTACTACATAAGTCTAATCTAGGCTAAGAGACAACACACTTTCTAAAGGTCATTGATGACACTGAGCTTGTTCTTATACCAAATTCAGGATAGTTTAACTTAAGGGGATAAGTACTTGATCTTATCCCTAGAAACATATTTCGCCTAATCTTTAGTCTCTAAGTCTTTAGGTCTTCACATGTTTAAGGAAGATCGTAAAGAGTTCGTGGAGCTTATTACCAACAACTCAATGTACCATCTCTTCTTCTTTGGTTCATTAGATTCATTAACGGTACCGCCTTACTGAATGGTTGAGTCTTTATTCTTAGACTCAGGTTGAACACTTAAAGGCAACCCACTAAATGACTATTCATTTAGTGACCTGAGTAATGTTTATGAATATCTAACACTTGGGATATTTTTTTAATTTCAAATCCTAATGTAGATATCATTTGGCGTTGGGAAAAAATTTTGACCAAACACAATCTTCAACTAGAGAGCAAATCATTCAAGAACTCAATGGGCTACATGAAATTTCCAATATTTTAGAGATGGAAAGCCAAAATGCAACCAATCCTCCATCACCACCACTTCCACCATCACCACCATCACCTATTATGGGCGTTCAAATTCAACATGTTGTTGATCTTCATGGAGAAAATTGATTTGTGTTGCACATACAATCGCAACTCTCTTCTTTCCTTTGTGGGAAAGTGGTCATATTTCATGTTATTCCTTACATTAAAACATATCCTCACCCCACCTTCCACACCAAATCTCCACCAACAAACACACACCACAAACTAAATACTTCTTAAATGTTTAGTTCATCCTCTTGAAATAAATCCAAAACCAACCCTCTTGTTTTTGCTAATATTATGACTTTTGACCACTTAGGAATTTAGTATGTTTAATTTTAAGTTATGTACTATCATACTTTTAAGTATGACTTTTATTTTTCATGAATGCATTTTCTTTTTATATCTTGGTTATGATAGTTAAAATATTTTATGGTTGATTTACTTATTTTTCCATTTTTGGCTTATATTTATTAGCCAATTTTATATATTTTGGTTGTGCCCCTGCTAGTAGTTGAATATATTGCACTTATATTCTAACTCATTTTTGTAGCACGTCACCATAGCTCAATTTTTTTGTGCCCTCAACAAGAGGGAGCACACATAAGAGAGAGCGTTTATTTCGTCGAATTTGTATTTATATTCACATCGACGACAATTTTTGATTCTACATAAAGGGAGAGAATGGACTAAAACTCACTAAAAATTTATTTAAATATATTTTTACATATAGAAGATTGTTAATACATTATTTATATTTTTCGACTTCTCTACATTTTGATAATCATAAAATGTAAAAACATTTTACGTAAAAATAAACGTAAACAAGTTATTAGTCATAAATTTTCATTTCGACGTAAATCATTTAAGGCATGAACAAACAAATACTAAACTTGGTAGCTCATCAAAGAAATAATTTTTTGTCTTGACACTTTACATTTTTACAAATGTAACAAAATAATTTTTACAAAAATAAACTAGACACAATATTTATGTAATATTAAGAAATGTTTTATTGACAAATATATTCAAAATCTGGTTTTGCCACTGAATTAGGTTAAACCTAAACCAGGAAAAACATTTCCTCACAAAAAGACAAAAAGCGAGTGTCTTTTAGATAGAGGACGGTCCCCTAATATATCTGGGACCATCCAGGACCATCCAGTTGTCAGACGCTCCTCTTCTTGCCTATAAATAGCGGATCATTTTCAACTATTTTTTACAACTTTTGCACTTAGTTTTCTCTATTTAAATCAGTTTACATATTTCTTTTCCTTTGATCATTTAACTTGTTTAATATTGTTTATAAGTGATCTAATCATTCTTTCAAGTGCAATAGAAGAATACTCGTAATCATCAAGATACGAAGTGTTATATATTAGTTTATGGATTCGTAACCTATGTTACATTCTTTTTGTATTTTGTACATCAACCAAATAACCTCCAATATTGTTTAGTTGTTAGATCGGGTTAGTATTTAAGTCTTGAAAATACGTGTGTGATCGGTTAGTATTTTAGTCCTCAAAATACATTTGTGAGTGAGAGATTGATTCTAGCTAAGATTAGAACTCGACATTTAGCTTAGTGTCGGAAATTGGTGTAAGCGACGATTGTATGGTTTTCTTCGCATGAAAGGAGCTTGTTGACACAGTGAAGTGAAATCTCGAGTTGCGTACTGGGGGAGTGGAGTAGGGCGAAGAGGAGCTTCGTTACCGAACCACTATAAATCTTTGTGTTGTGGTTTGATCTTTCTAACTCTTTACTATTGTCTTGCAATTTAAATTTCGTAGTTATTATTGTCTATTATTATATATTGTGTTCATATTGCGTTTGATTGATCTCACGTAAACTCGGATCTAAAAATTTTGAAATAAAAAATTTTAAAACGTTAAAAACAGTAAAACTATTCAACCCCCCATCTAGTTTTCCAAATGTAGCATCTCCGCATCAATAACATGTTTTTGTTCTGCCCTGTTTTGCCTGATTCTACCTGGTTCTGCATTTGGTTACATCTTTCTGATTTCATCTGGTTTTATCATGGTTCTGCATCTTGGTTTTATCATGATTCTGCATCTGCCTGGTAATCTGCTCTGAATTTGCTATGTCTAAATATGTTTGTCTGCATTTGTCTGTCTGAATCTGCTCTTCGTCTACCTTGTTCGAATCTATATGATGTATGCTTGAATCTGCTCTTCTTCTACCTCTGTTCGGATCTCTATGCTGCCTGCCTGAAGTTGCTCTTCGTCTACCTCTCTTCGGATCTCTCTGCTCTCTGCTTGAATATGACAGTCTGCCTGCTTTCGTCCATCTCCGTATTTATGTGATTATGTGCTCTGCACCTGCCTGATCTGCTCTCGTTCATCTCTGTATTTATGTTACTCTGATTTTGGTTTTGCAATGACTTTGGTCCATCTATTTGAAACTTGACTGATGTCGCCTTGTTACAGTTTAGATTACATCAGATTAATTACTTCATCTAGCGCCGAGTTTGCACTTTGGGACGCTCCGAAGCTGCGTGTTTGTTTTTGAGTTTTAGTTTATTTTGTGTTTGACAAACTTTGAATGTTAACTGATGCGTCATAGGTAGTTTGAAGGGGGATCTTAGTTAATAAGACATATAGGCCTGACCCATTTCTTTAGGTCTGTTACTAGTTAGGGTTAGGTTTGTGTCTTGTCTATTTAATATCTTGTAATGTCATTTGTTTAGTTGAATCTAATTAATATATGGTTCTTTTTCTCTCTTTGATTTCTATAGAAATAACTCCTTTTCTAACAACAGATTATATATAAACGCAGGGAACACTAACAAGAGCTAGGCCTAAGCAACAAGAGATTACAACTTGGAGCATTAAATGGCGTGGTTATTGAACGCCTCATATAAATAAAGGTGAACAAATAGATGGATACTCGATCCACTTCAACAAAATTGTAGTTTTAGGGATCGAGAAAAATTTTTGGGTCGGACAATGTCGGACCCTAATTTCGGCATGGGGACCCACATTTATTCACTTTTCTGTGATAGTCACAAAATCTTTTGGTCGAATTTTAGGGTCGATGATAGCGTTTTAGATACACTATAAAATATACTATAAAAATAATATTCCACAAGAGCAATTAAGAAAATTCACTTAAGCGAAAATTCACTCTCTATAATATATAATATAACCTATATAATAACGTTATATTTATTCCGGTTAAAAATACGATCACCAGGGTAGTTTCCCTACGATATGAAATTGAAACCTCGTTTAAGTCCAGATTATGATTTGAATAAGAAAATAGATGATTTGATAAGCTATGACTACTAAAAAAAAAACAATTAAAATGGAAAATTAAAGGCACTAAACAATTAAACAAATACGGGAAACAAATATAACACGACGATTAAGCAAATAGACTAAAATTAAACCCTAAGATTGCCAACTAATTTTCTACACCTAAATTAGGATAAAAGAAAATTTTAAGAAAAAGAAAAATATTTTTTAGATTATTTTTGAATTTTTTATTAATTAAAAACTATTTAATTCTAATTAAATCCTAAAAATAGAAAAAAATAGAAATTAATTGAAATTATATTTTTCCTAAGTAAAATAAGTAAAAAGAAAATTTTAGAAAAAGGATTTATTGTTTTTGGTTTTTTAGATTAAAAGATATGATTTTTCTAAAATTTAAACTACTTAAAAACTATAAAAATAATAAAATTATTAAAAATAGAATCCTAAATTTTTTATAAAAACTATACTAAATAAATAAAAAGTGCAAAAAATTATTAAAAATAAAAGCCCTAATTTTTTTACTTTTTATTAAAGACTAATTAAACTAATTAAAACTAAACCCTAATTATTAATTAAAATTAATTAAACTATTTAAAAATTTAACTAATCACTAACCTAAGGACTAACTATGCAAAGGTAAAAAGGTTCTAACGAGGTAAAACTTCTTAACAGACAAAGGTCTAACCTAGTTAACAAAGAAAATTCAGAAAATTACATAACATGGTCCCTGAATACCCACCACCGACAACAAATACTAAGTCAATAAGCCCTAGTTAAAGTTGAGACTTGAAAAGTGCTTATTATCAAAAAACTTAAATAAAGAGACATAGTGTAAGGAAGCTAGTGGGAACAAAATTAATAAAAGCTACTTGGGTTGAAAACCACAAATAAGCTCAATAAGAGCTTATTTTTAGGCTGACCTCGGAAAGGAGGGCTTAACCATTGGTTTTAGAAAATAAGCTATAAAAAGCTCAAAATTAGTTCAAAATGTAAAAGGAAAGAAGTTCTAATGAGCTTATGATATGCTTAATCTATAAATGAAAAGAAATAAAGGCTTAAACTACTGAAATTGATCATGAACTAAGCAAACTCAGAAAATAAGCCATTTAGCACAAAAATCAATTAAGCTAAAATTCTTAAAAAGCTATACTAGACTATAAGCTTAAGGGAACTTATAGAACTACTTATAAACTAACTGTTTAAGCAATAAAAACAAGCAACTTAAGCTAAATCTAACAATTTTAAGAAACTACTAATTTACCTACTATTTTTGTGATTGTGGCTTTTTGGTGAATTTTGACAGCCAAAATTAAGGCTAAAGTAATAAGCATAAAACCTAAAAACTATTACCTAAATATTATTAAGTTTACTTCTTATACTATATATTTCTAGAAAATAAGCTTCTAAAACCTACAATTAACTTACTTAAATTGAGGCTTAAAATTAGTCTTATTCACTTAGCATATGCTGAATGTGTAGACAGTTTGTGCTGATGCACTTGGCAAAGCCTCAAGGACCAAAATGCAGGTCAACCTAATGGCTTAGCTGCATTTAAACACACTTCTTGAGTGTTTGTAAACACAAAACAAGCAAGGGTTAGGCCTTAGAAGGCTTAATTCAAAATTCACAAGCAAAAAGTAAGTAACAAACTGTCCTGGTGTAAAAACAAAGATAATAAGCCATATCTTTTGAAAATTAGCAAACTAACCTTTAACTCTTAAAACTAATGTTTTTAAATGAAAACTCAACTTCCTAAGAAATTGCATCCCTCTAATTTGGACTTTTTGAGGTCAAAAATACTTAAACCAAAACACCCCTTTATCATTGTGACAACTTTGATTAGCTTCTAATTTTGTAAAAACTAACAAAACATAGCTATGAAACAGATAAAAAAAAACTTAAAAATAGGAAGGGGCCCTTTTAACAACTAATTAAGCAAATTTAAACTCTGAATTGAGCTAGTATGCTTAAGATCTAAGAATTATTCTCATATTTATTGGTTTTTTATGTAGTTTTTATGACAAATATATAAAACAAAGATCTAAACTATTTCAAAAGCAAAAAAAGATGAACATCTAAGATTTTTTAAGATAAACTAAACACAAATAAGTACTAATAAGCAAAGAGAATAAGCAAATAAGCAATAATGAACATATAAGCTATAACTAAGCAGTTTAAACTTAAATTAGAGAAAAAGGAAAAGAGAAACTTACTTGAACCTTTAGCTAAACAAAAGGTTCCAATTATGGCAGCTACAAGCTCCCTAGCTTATTAATAAGCTAGGGTAAAGTCCATGGGATCTCTTCCAAGTTAAGACCCCCTTCCAAAAAGCTCATATCTAATAAGGTCCATGATAAATGTAAGTTAAACTGATTTAAGGTTTAGGTAAGATTAATATTGAATTAAAATAAGCTCTATTTCAGCTTATAGACTGAAAGAGCTTAAAATGAGCTTATTAGCTTATTGAGACAATTTGGCTTATTAAGAGAGCTTTTGAATAAAAAGAAAAGAGAGCTTATAAATGACTTAAACTAAATTTCATTAATGAAAGTTACTGATTACATTACTTAAAAAGGAGATTACAAAATATTTTAAGGAAAATTACATTTAAGAAAAATACGAAATTAAGCTAGATTAAAAACTACCAAAAACCTAGATAGTGTGTATGTGAGAGGTGAGGGTCTATTTATAGGCTGAGTGAGAAGCTTCTAGGTTCTCTTTCCTTGCTCTCCAATCCTTAATCCTGTCCCTCAAATCTTCTAATCATTGGGGCTTCAATTGTGGCCGTTTGATCATTGTGTGGACACCTGAAGATTGCTAGCGTGTCATTTCCTTTTGGATGTCATTGTGCTTCTTTTGTGAGTGTTTTAGCACAAAAACCCTTATGAATTTGTGCTTTCTCCATTATTGACGTGGCATGAGCTTGATCTTGAGTTAATGAAGGCTTTGATTTGACTGATTTATCCCTTCCATAATCCTTAGGAGCCTTTGAATTGCCTAATTTCTCCCTCAATTTAATAAAGCCCCATGATTTACCTAGGATGGTGAAATGATAGAGACAAATGAACAGTAACTTGTTTGGCGCCAATTTTATAACTAAATCGTGTTAATAAGTTTTAAACTTTGGTTGAATTGCAAACTCAGTCCCTCTCTTTGTTCCTCCTTTTCTAGTTATAATTAGGATTTGGAAATATGCAAAACTGGCCCTTGTGGTTTATAAAAAGGGAAGTGGGCTAGGGTTTTGGGCTTAAGGATCCGGGTAAGGAATTTTTGGTTCTTTCAGGCCCAATAAGAGGTGAGGGACTATTTTTGGCTTTTTGTGAAAGTTGAAGGACTGGAATTGGATTATTGTGAGGTTTTGTTCTGTAGTGGTTTACTGCTATTGACCATGTTAACTGGATTTGACTGCAGTCTTTGACTTTCTGGCTTCGGCTTTGATTCTTTGGCTTCTTTTTGTTCTCTTCTGATTCTCGTGCCCGTGCTTGCCCGTTTTTGACTGTTTTCTTGTGAATTTTGATATATCCGTACCTGCACACACAAAATACAAATACAAGCATATTTTTGCCATTTTTGGTCTGTTTTGGGTTTAATTGGGTTATTTTAGGTACAAACGGATATGTGTATTCTACACTTATTAGTCGACATTGTCGACCCTAATATTTTTCAATCACTTTATGCTTTTTAATATATAAAATGCATTTAAAATTATATATAAGTATGTAAAATAATTTTAAAAAAAATTTAGGGTCGACAATGTCGACCTTATGTTTGAATAAAGGTTTCTTTTGATAAAACTTAGGTCGACAATGGTAGACCCAAAACTGCATAGAACTTTGTCGACCCTAAACTTTTTGACATGAGTTTTTTTACTTTTTTTATATATAAAATGCATTTAAAATTAGATTTAAATATTATAAAACAATTTTATAAAAGATTTTAGGGTCGAAAATGTCGACCCTAAATTCATTTAAAAAAAAATTACAAAATTTAAAATTACATTTTATTAAATTCAGAAATGATATTTTATATAATGATTTATATATTTTATTAAAAAATCTTCTTTATATAATAATTATATACGAAATGAGGAACGGACCGACCCGGCCGCAACGAACCATTTATAAACAAATTTTAAAAAAGGTTTGTAGGTGGAAATTAAAGGTTTTATACAAAAAATTTAAAAATACTTTTTATAATTCAGGATGATATAAATTACCAATTATAGTTCAAAATCTATTTTAAAATACTTTATAGTTATTTTAAACAAAACAATACTAGAAATGTGTGAAATGTTATTTTTATTTATTTATTTTTATCATTTATTTAGTTTGATAAATTTGATAAATTTACTTCAAAGTAACTGAATTGAATGTAGTTAAACATCAATAAATAATCAAAATTACATGGAATGATTCCTATCGAATCAAGTTATTATTAATAACAATAATTTTCAAAGAAATCGATAAACTCAAAACATTTAAAGCATATGAATTACATTACATATGTCTAAAATTGATTTTTCTTAATGAAAAAACTCTACCAACCAAGTTTTCCCATGTCTTTATTAGAGCTCTGACAGTATTGCAGCTGACTGAAGTGTGATGTTCTCGGATGCCTTTTCATCTTCTAGTGCTCCCTCTAGTATCTTTATCTTTGGCCTCTAGTGTCTTTTACTTTTCAGCCAAGATCTTACAATTTGAGCTCTTTGCTTCCGAGATTCTGTGCAGTTCTGGAAGTTCCAGGAGAATAATGGACGTGTTGTAGTCCCGGTAAGAACTTAGAGGTGCTGACGATCCAGAAGAAGAAACTTATATGGAGCCCTGAGATCATCCAATCACACATAATTGTTGCCACATTCCTCTATCTTGAGTTCCTGGCTGTTACTAGTAAGGAATTAATTATAAAAGTCATTTTTGACAAGCAAATTTTTTCTTTTACATAAATAATTTGTTTTGATAGTTCAACTATTGAACAAGGACATGCATAGTAATTGTTTACATAACTGTAAAGGTTTGCGTGATGTTCGGCACACAAATTTCTCCTCTTTCTACGCGCATTAATGTTTGATATATCTGTAACACCCCATAAAATCACCACGCTAGCGGAATACAACATTTGGTGCGACTTCATAGTATAAAGTACAAGTTATAGAAACGACTTCAAAAGGAGACGTTTAATTAAATCGTCACATTCCGATTTAAACAATAAGCAGAGTTAAATTTAGGTCCCTATTATTTTCCTTTCCACCAAGTCTAAAGAGTTCAACATGATTCTAAGTATATTTTAAGATAATGATTATCCGAACGTGAAAAAAAAAACCGAGTCCTTTTAGTTTTGATATCCAAGCCGGACTTCAAATGCTCCAATGCTCAGCTAGGCCAATATAATTAACCTGAGAAAATACATGCTAAACGTCAAAATAATGTTGGTGAATCATAGGTTTAGTAAAAGCAGTTTGAATTAGTTCAAAGAAATATTTCTGTAAGAAGATAGCGTTACAAACATTTTAGAGAGTTGTTATCGCGGAAAAAGTAATGTTTCAATAATCAATGTAATGGGTCAATAGTGGACCTCAAGGTTTAAGAATCAGTCAGCGACAGTATTTCAAGTATAATTTAACCGCGATATACATTGACAAGAAATACAGTTGTATAAATTTGATTGCCATTGAGACTCATGAAACCGAAGCCTTGACGTTAACACATATTCTTGTATAGTAAATCATGTTGCCACATAACTAGTGTATATATTGCCTTATACCTTATCTTCTAAATACAAATTGTCGTTGACTGGGGCTCGGAAAGGATTCGATCAGGCCCCCGGACAGGCTGTCAAAACCCAATTGATCATATTTATTTGTACTAGCGCTTACCCATTATAGGCAATTAACAGTTCATGATGGTAGGGTCTTTGGCAATAAACTACTCATCAATTGACCTCTATTTAGGTACAGATACATAAGTTTCTTGTGTCCAGTTTATAAAACAAGCATGTATCAAACATGTATTAGAAATCATGTGAAGAGCAAGTAAAGTCTTTAGTAAAAACATTCATGTAACACTTATAAAATTGGAATCAATAAGTTATTTGATAAAACGAGCATGTATTCTCACCCCGAAAATAGTTATAAAAACCATTAAAGAAGAAAAGATGGGGCTATGAACTCACCGTGGATAGAAGTATAGGATAAGAGAATTCACACCGAGAGAACAACTATGACAACGATGCGAACATCATGATTAACAATGAAGAACGAATTCGAGAGATCCGAACCGCGACCTAAAATAATGGTGCGCGTATAAGAGTATGTTTATAAGAAAATGCATAAAGCTCATAAGAAATGATAGTTAGGAATTCATAAGACAACACCACTTAATGTTTCTATTTATTGTGCATTTTCTGAAATTTTCTCCGTTTTTAACTAAATACTTGGCTTACTTAAAGTAACGTTAAATGGTCTAACTAGTCGATCTCCTTCTATATTAAGTTACCCTCATATGTTATTTAACTACCATAGTTCACCCATGACCCATAGCTTAAGTGATCTTCATATTGGAATACACATTAATGTCACTTGTTCCAATAAAAGTAGTCTGCATGGGACTTTGCAAAAGTTGGACATTGCAGACCCTCTAATTTTTTTATATAAAAATCATAGAAAAATTACAGAAGCTCACATATACTTGGACATTCTCAAGTTTTAAAAGTTCGTAGAAAAATATTGATTTTTGACCGCCACGCACAGCACATCTTTACAACTGAATTTCGGACACAGGAATAACGCAGTTTTGACAACTTGTCTCACAATTCATTTTTGATCCACTTTCAATTGCTTACAATCCAAGAGGCCTAATTTTATGGAAAATAGACTCAAAGGGCTTAATCATAGGCTCCGGAAAATCTAGAAAAGCTTTTATAATGACCAAGTTATGGTACTCACAAGTCGACTCAAAATTCTGCTCAAAACGACTAGTGCAGAATTTGACACTTACCCGTTCCCAAATTTCTAATGGACTTAACTTAATTGTTTTTGAGAGTTAGGATAGATTATGTTACCGAAACGAAGCTCGGTCGGTGTCTACTAAATTCTAGGTTAATAACCTCAGTTTCTAAACACTTTAAATTAGCCGAACCAAACCTTAGTTTTCTGCCCAAATTTTATACTTCATTTAACCCATTCCGACTAATATATGTATTTTATGAAAATTATTCATTTTGACCCGTAATCAAAATTTAGATATCTAGACACGAACAAAAGCAAACAACTAACTTATTAGTTGAAATTTTAGTTTTAGTTATTATATTTTACGTCGTAAAACACTCGTCGACTAATTTAAACAAATTTTGCCATATTGACTTTTATATATATTTTTCTAAATCTGACCCGTTCAATACGACCCGCTAGATGACATTTTCACATCTCGGACTCCAAAGTACCTTGACGTAAAACGACGTTCCGGACAACTTTTTAGTTTTGGCCGAGACCCGAAAATCGACAGAAATGGATGAAAACGCCCTTGCATCAGGTCTGATGCAGTTTGTACAATGATAATAGGTTTTGCCTTAGCATTTAGACCCATTTTTACTTGATTTTAGACTCAACCGACCTCGCGGGGCAGTAAAACGGCCATCCGAACAACTTTCGTGTTTTGGCCGAAAGCCGAAACAGACAAGAAAGTTACTAAAATACCCCTTCAAAATTCTGTCAGCAACCATTTATACCCAAAAACTGAAATTTTAACAAAATTTTTTCTAGTTTCATATCGCCATAAAAACTTCGTTTTTAGGAGTTATAAGGCGATCCATACATGAAAACAATCGTCTTGACAAGCTCTACCATAATCTTAAATAAAATTTTAACTTTATCATTTTTACGACACTGAAAAATGGGCTGTAATTTTCTGCATAAAACGACCCGTTCCAAAATTCTACCAAACGCCATTTTCACCATATCACAACTTCACAAATACGCCTAACTAGCCTATCTCCTTCCTCTAACACCTCTAACCAATTAAAATCACCTCAATATGAATTTATTACTTAAACACATGGATTCCAAAATATATAAAAATATAAATGCATGCATATACTTAAGAAAATAACATCAAGAATGGTTCTAGGATGCTTACAATGGTGTGTAGGAGTAAAGAAAATAATCAAACAAGAACCCCTCTTGTTCCTTATATGAGCCGAAACCCAAACACACTTAAATAACCAAACTTTTGATTTTAAACAACCTCAAATCTTGTAAAAACACTAGTCTTCAAAAACCCCTTGTAACACCATTGCACATAAAACCAAATAAAATCCTTCAATATCAAAATTCTTTTAAAAATCAAGAATCTTGTAAAAACCCTTGCATGATTAATTTGAGGTTATACAGAATGGTGGGGATTAATTTAGGAGTGATTTGGGATTGAATGAGAGTGATTTAAGAATCAAGATGAAGATTTTTGGTGGTTTGGGTGTGGGTCGTCGAAGGCAGTAAGGAGGGAAAGGGATGAATCGATTTTTTTTTCTTCTGTGTGTTTTTATGGTAGTGTTTGGATGGTATAAGGCCTTTTATAGGGAATAGATTTGGTAAAGTTATTTCCTATTAATTAGATAAGTAAAAAAAATGATTATTGGTTTTGGATATAGGCTGCCGAATAAAAATATATATAAGGGGTATGGGCTTTGGTAATTTTTGTTTTATCAATTTATTATTAGTTAGGCCCAAAACACTATTAAGTTAAATTGTAAAATGTATAAAAACACTATTTTCGACACGGTTTCGGCTAAAACGCGAGAAAAGTCGAGAAATACTAAAATAAAAATAATTATGTTTCCGGAGATAAAATATGATGTTTTTGATCTCTTAAAACACTTAACGGATAAATATGCAAAGCATGATTCGTAAATAGCTAAAGACGATTATTTTTGACAATCGGCTAAAATTAAATTCTATAAAAATTAAAAATAGAATTAAAGCTCGGTTAAAGAATCTATCTGATCACAGGTGCAGTATTCATACTGTAATCATTGATCCTCACGGAATCAGAGGTTAATGTAACCGACCAGATTGAGTATCGTCTATACTCGGTCCCTTCAAAATATAAAACCTTTGTGTGTTCACAAAATGTTTTTCTAGAACACATTAAGTGGATTTTACATAACAAAATGTTTTTGTTGGTGACTAAATTGTTCTATCATAGCGAATGACGACTCAAAGTATCCGATGCAAGACATGCTCATATCCTTACTCACATATCTGAAGAAATCAAGAAAGTTTACATACAAAGCTTCCGCACAATCTCTGAAAATCAATGTCTTCTTCAAATGCTAAACGTTATGGAGATTAGAAGAAGATACATCATCAAAGCTTTCCAGATTCCAACAGATATGAGCATGTGAGACTAAAGATCAGCGTATGGCAAAGTCAAAGTGAAAGAAGATCACAAAGTAATTCAGAGAAGTAAAGCTTAAACAAGTCAAAGATCAAGATCAAGTCATCACATCAAGTTCTGAAGATCATGATCAAGGTGTTAAAGATTGAATTACCAAAGCACAACAAGTGAAGTACCCTATCAACAACGAGCTAAAGAGACAAGCACGAGTGAGCTTCAAACAACTTCTCATGACCTCATCTAGGGGGAGATTGTTAGGATCACAAAAATGGACCCGAACAAAGAAGCTTCGGTCACTCGAAGATACAAGACAAAAGTCTAGCTCGTTTAAGCGTGTAATATTATGTAAACGGGCCATTAATGAAAAAGCCCATCAAAGCCCAAAGGCCAAGGCCCTAGGCCGGTCTATACTAGGTCTAGAGAGGCTATATAAAGCTATTTTTTCTTCATTTTTAGGTTAGCTACTCCATAATACTTTTCATCTTTAGGGTTTGTAGCAACTCTTGTTTCTTTCAATCAAAAGTTCTTTAAATGTTTAATCTTTTATGCTATTGATCTTGTGATTAATCTATGGAATGATCTAGGGATCCTACACAAACGAACCCGAAAAAGTCCAAAAACCTCATTTAATGTTGCAATCAGCTCAAAAATTAACTAAAGTATCTTAAAAATGACTAGACTTTATGATGATAAAATTCCTCGTCTTTGACTTTCAAGCTTCGAACAGTCGCGAGGATTTACCGAAAAATCATTTCGGACAACTTTCGTTTTAAAATTTTAAGCCGGTTCGGACCCGAAAGGGTCAAAACCTCGTTTTAAAATCTGATCAGAAGGTAACAAAAACAGTTTTGCCGAAAAGTGTTTCCAAGTTTCATTTGACCATAACTTTCTCATTTTACGTCTGATTTTAGTGATTTTTATATCAAAACGACCGTAACAACATTAGCTAACATATTTTCAAGGTTTTGATGTTCCAAAATGTAACACCCTCAAAATTTCAACAACGCAGCAGAATACCACTTGGGGTGCTACTTCATAGTTCATACACACAAGTTACAGAAAACGACCTAAAAGAGACGTTTAATAAAATATCATATTCGATTTAAATAAATCAGAGTAAATTCAGGTCCTAATAATTTCCTTTTTAACAAAAGTTACAAGAGTTTAAACATGACTCATTTGTATATTTAAAGATAAATGATTATCGAATGTGAAGAAAACCAAGCCTTTAAAGTTTTGATATCCGCGCATCCAAATGCTCCCAATGCTCAGCTAGCAAAATAATAACCTGAGAAAATACATGCAAAATGTCAACAATAATGTTGGTGAATTCATAGGTTTAAGTAAAATTAGTATTGAAATAATTCAAGAAATATTTCAATAAGAAAAGAAGCGTTACAACATTTAAAAGTAGTGGACCACAAGAATTAGGTAACAGTAGACTACGAAACAAATTCAGTGGTCCAAAACATGTATTATTGCACTAAGCTCATGACACCGAACCTTAACATGTAATGAAATGTAATCAAACCAGTATTCGAGGTTTGTGCCCCAAAAGAAATACAGATGCTGCCAAACATCCTACGAAATACCTCAAATGTTAAATGCATCAATGGTTATCTAGAAACCACAGCCCAGACGGTGATTGTCAATCCTGATAGGTCTATCCACAACACTCGCGTTTACCCAGCTAGTAATTAACAGTTCATGATAGAAAAGGGGACTTAATGGCAAAGGGTACTTAGGTAATAATATGATCAGGAATAGCATACAATTAAAAGCATTTGTGTCCAATGTAAAACAAGTAATGTGTTCAAAACTCTTAGTTTTCATATATAGGAATTCAGTGATCTCAAATCATGTAATAAGCAAATCAAGCTTTAGTAAATTCAAGACTAAACAACCATGTATTAAAAGTCATGTAGTAACCAAGTAAAAACTTTAGTAAAATTAGTCATGTAATGCTTAAGTAGTAGAAATTAATAAATTTGCTTAGTAAACGAGCATGTATTCTCACCCTGAAAATTGTTTATGAAAACCATTAAAAGAGAAAAAGAGGGGCTATGAACTCACCGCTAGAGCAAAGAGATCAAAAGTAGATGAATCTTCGGATGAGAGAAAAGTACCTCTAAGCACCACCTAAAAGGCGTGATGCGTCTTAGTATAATAAAAGAAGTCAATACGCAAAAATAATCACATGATCACGAGATATGTCTTCAAGATATGCACGGCATTGCACAGTGACTTAACCAAAGAATTTACATCTCTTAATTAGTATACAACCTGAGTATATATCTAATTAAACACCTACTAAGTTTCGCTTATTAACTATTGTTTTAATAATGTGTTTCTATACTTTTTATATTTCATGAAAAGACGTAAAATTCCAGATTCTGGATTTAACCCGACTTAATGGATCCATATCTCCTAATCCGTAAATGCTATGAATACAAGGCTTTCGCCCCTGAAAATACCTTTGAGTCTAGTTTCTAGAATGTAATGCCTCATTATCTAATTAGTTTACAAGCCCTGGGAAATGACATTTTAGTGCCTGACTACCCAAACCAGAATTATTCTAAAACTGAAACCTCTTACGGAAACGGCCATAAATCCTAAACCGTGATAGCTATTAAAGTGAATCCACTTGGAGATATTAGGTGTATGAGTCTACTACTGAGGTCAACTTTCCCTTCCCACATTTAAGAGAGTTAACTAGGAGTTTAACTTGTTTTCCAAACGATGTTCCATAATAGTCTAGTTTTCGTAAAATGGCCATATCTCACTCATCCGGAGGAGATATCGCCCTATCCAATTCGAAACATGTACCTTGAACTTATTTCTACAACCCCATCAAATAATCCAAACCTTCTCAGGCCAAAAGTTTGCCGCAATTAACCCTTTTATACTGCTGGTCTGCAACAGTCCCGAGTTTTCCCACCAAACACTAATTTTGGCGTATTTCCCAAACCGTTTATCTGTAAGGGTTAAAACCACCGCTCATGTTTAAGATAAATGTTTACCTATCATCTACAGTTTTGCATATTTATATGTTATAGTACAAATTTTTGGACTTTTCACCCAAAGAAATTCGAGACTCGGATTTTGACTAGTTTTAGTAATTTGGCCATAACTCCCTCATCCGGAGGAGTTGATAAACCATCCAATTCGCCACATAAAGCTTAGAACTATATCTATACAACCATGTAATTTAATGATAGGCTCTAGGCCAAAAATATTTAGAAAAAACCACGTTTACCTTCTGGTCTAAAACTGCCCCTAAATTCTACTTCCAAATCAATCCAAAACTCATCCAAATCACTAATTAATCCAAAGCAATGCCAATACACAACTTATAAATATATCCCAATCATCAATACATGATGTTCATGATCAAACCAAGATTATCATACTAGTAACATGCATGTTCATAAACTAGAAAAATCAACATATGTACTCAAAGAATGATTAAACCAACATAAGGGAGTTTAAGAAAATCACTTACAACACAATGGGGTGGAACAAAGATGATAGAACACAAACCCTATGTGGGTTGTGTTCTTGGTCGCGGAATCAAACACCCCAATATACCAAACCCCAACTTTTGTTGCTTCAAATCTTACTTGTAACCACTTATTATCAAACCCTTATAACCCTTGATAGTTAAGTAATAATACTTAGATATATGAACAATAGCAATTTCATAGGTGCGCGTATAGGCAAAAAGGGGGAAATCACATAAGGATCACGTAGTGGTTATAGACCAGACCTAATATACTACCTGGTTCTCTATAACCTTGGCTCTGAATACCAATATGTCACACCCCCGAAATGGGTCGCAGCAGAATAGGTAGCTTGGGTGTGACATCATAAGTATACATAAAACAAGATACAAGAGAACAACCGCTAATGGACATTTTGAAAATCATAACTCATTGCATTAATTAAAAGTTAATGAGTCTTACATTATCTTAAATGAAATTAAAACGTTGCGGAAGCATAATTAAGTTTTGATGTATCGTTGTGTGGTTGTAATATCTTATTCAAGTTTTAAATTTATATTTTATAGACTTAACCAAAAATAACACTTTAACGGGCAGTGTACCCGGTCGGTGAGAGTTTCATGGTAAGTAGGGTGTCGATCACTAAGAGCAAGGAACACTTTCAATTTATTAAAACTTTGGTTTTTCTAATCTAAGTTAGTATAATCTATGCTAAACCTATGTTAATAAGAACGTACTTGTTGATACCAAGGTCACCTTATGGCTCAACTAAGCTTACTAAACTAAAGGCAATGATAGGTCAATATTTGTGATCCTATGATTCTAGATATATAAATTGCAATATGGAGAGCTATCCTGGACTCTTAGCCTATGGCCAAACAACACCAAAGTTGCAGCGCATTAAATATGTAGGACTAGGCCCAATTGAATGATAGGTCGCATACTTAAACACGTAAACAAGTATAAATTGATAAACATAAACAAGCAATTTAATGATAAATTAAGAAATCGAGATAAACAAACCAAACATTAAGATCTTCATAATAATGGCTAATACCCGAAGGTATTAGC
>BQNB010114529.1:0-21736 GCA_026074375.1 Tanacetum coccineum
TGCAATGAACCAAAATATGGTCGTGATGGTGACCTGTTATTGTATATTGTATACAATGTACTAAAATATGCAATGTTTCACATTTGTCCGTTTGTTATTCATCATGGTGAGTGAAATTGTAATCTTTTTTATTGGCTTTCTTGATTGAGTTGTACGTGTGATGTTGTGCAATCACTGTTAACGAGGCTATGATGAGTTTAAATGGGTTCGGTTAAAGCTGAGATTGTCCGCAACTTGGCGTGACAACCTATTAGGTTTGTAGCCATGTCGGGCGTATCCTCTTTTTCTTGATTAATACCCTATCTAAGTCTCATACTTACCCTCTTTGTCGATTGTTATAGACACATAAGCTGCATTCAAGTTTATGAGACGTTCCGCATACTTAAGCTACGTCTCATAGAGATTGGCAACATATTTCGGTTTTTGATTGAGACGGAAGCGTGGGAGAATTCAAGAATTCTTTAAAAGTTATCATTTTTTGTTTTTACATCTAAACTTCAAGTTCTGATATATATTGTTCTTGCCAAATTCAAAGAGGCTCTTAAGCCCAAAAGTAAGATTAAGGGGTGTTTAGATTAGCTTATTTATGGGCTTATGTGCTCTTATGAACTTGGAAAAGCTTATAAGCCAACTTTTTCCATCTTATGAACATGAGCTTATGATGAGCTGGAAACAATAGGCCTATAAGCTTTTCTAAGTTTATATAAGCTGATAAGTATTCAAAATAAGGTGGTTAAAAATCTGACCGTAACCTGGCGGGGTAACGACCGGACAATATAGTATAAATGGTGACTACGTAACTGGGTATGTTTGCAGCCCCGGTGAAATTCAGATGTTCCTGTCACCCTGTATCCATTTACACTTCTGAGCCTAATTGCTTTCTGAATTAAAGCGACCTTTTTTGGGTAAGTGGTCAAGATAGGTAACTGTATAATCTAAAGATGTTGGAAACCAGTTCCAGATCGGTTAAACGGAAGCAGTTATGGATTTATGGTGGGGCTACCAAAACTTTTGTCCTTATTAATTCTGTGAAAGATCATTTTCTAATCATTTTCTATCTGTTTCTGCAGGCGGTCTAGTTTTGATGCTGTCGGTAACATGAGAAGCTGCTCATACTTTTGAAAGCATGCCTCCTACTGAGTTTCTCACATGAGTTATACTTATTCTTTGAGGTATATACTCTGATAGTGAAATTAGATGTGTTGCTATTATTGCTTTTGTCATTGTTAACATTGATATTTTTTACTAATCAATTAAAATTTATGGTGACATGTTGTTTTGTTTTACAGTCAAACATGACAGTCTTGGTGGCAGAAGTGAGAGATGTTGCCAAAGAATGTGCAATCTAAAAACCAATTAATTCATTTGAAGAAGGGTGTCGAGCCTAAGAATTGTCTAAATTCAAGTACATTTTTCGCATTAAAATCTATAAGGCTAATTTTGTCACACTTTGTCTTAGAAACAAACTTTGTCGTTGCCAGTGTGTATCTGCTAATATGTGTGTCTTAAATGTCTGTTACATTATGTGTGTGGTTAATAGGTGTGAGACGGTGAAATGAATGCAAGCCTTCATGTTATAAGTATACCACAAATATTGTTTATTTAGGATGGTTTATGTGGCTTGATTTGTTTGTTGGTTATAATACAATTTGCGGCCAATTACGATGCTCAAGGTAATTTTGCAGAAAATTGTTAAGTGAGCAGAGAGCGTCGTGACAGTGTTATGAAAGAAAATATTAATTTCTCAAGGTGATTTCGGGCATTGGTGACACTTAATAAGTGATTAAGTGTCTTAACTATGTGTGTGATTTCTATTCCTAGGGAACTTACATGTAAAGCCCTTAGTATTCAACATTCATATAGCTTAAAAGGCTCATATTTGTAACATCTAGGAAGTCGTTGTTACATTCGCCCGTGTGTGAAGCCTTTTAAGCAAGATTTTAAAAAGATAAGTTTAATAAGATAGGCCACTTTGACAATATTCACTTTTTATTTTATGTATTTTTACAAGAAATGGTAAATATGTAATAAGGTCAAAACTGAAATCCAAATCAGTATATATATGTAAACTATCATTCATGGTTTAACAGTTTGACCAAAAATAAACGTCAGGTACACAAATTTAGCAAAATATAAAACTTCTTGCAGTTTTATAGGGATGTAAGTATACTTTGTCGAAATACTCATCTTCAAGCCACGAAACATTTGGTTGATCACTAACATAAAATAATAATTTTTGCAGGGTGATATGGAAAAAATATCCAAAGAGACACATGGTTATGTTGGTGCTGATCTTGCTGCTTTTTGCACTGAAGCTGCACTTCAGTGCATTAGAGAAAAAATGGTCATTTAAAGAAGTTAGTCTTTTGACATATATATCAATATTCAGCGTACGCAAATAAATCTGTCCTAATAATCGGTCAATCTTTACAGGGAAATGCAATCCAGGCAAACATGGGCACATAAGATATCCCTTACTTCAGTTCACTTCTTCAAGAAGGCGCGACATACAGAATATCAGGATTCATATGCATAGCGACAAGCAACTTTCAACAAACACTAGACACCGACACCACTCTTAGGTTCGGTAAGTACACCAAATTCGACACCATCCCATCAGATGTATTTCTAAAGCACTACTTCAAATTTGTTTCCTACAATCAGCTAGACTCTAAAATGCATAGGACAGACATCAAAGCCCCACAAAAACAACCATCACTAACAGGTAACTGAACATTGTTTATCGTTCCTTTCTTTTACCTTTTCTAAACATCTAGCAAAACTCAACCTAAATAACATCGCATGCTAACAGACTACATAGGATGCTAATGTCATTGGTTCTAAGTTATGTGATTCCCTTGCTGAAACAAGTCAAGTGTTTTTTCAAAAGTTGCTTTAGCAGATCCCTATTCAACTTGGAAAACTAAACCAAAAGGGTGGATTATACAGTGTTTCCTAACGTGCTTCTATTAAAATACTAGATCTTTTACAATATTCTTACGATGTTATCTAGCTGATCCGTTAGAGATAAAACTATGTTACGTTTTACACAATTAATAACTACCACTATTAGGAACCTGACCAAACTATGTTACGTTTTACACAATAGAACCCATCGAATAAATATATATATATGTTCCATCTATGCTCTATCCAAAGTTTACTATGCTTTAGAAGTTCTAAGATCACATGTCATAAAAATGATTCAAACCAGACACAAAGCCAACTTATGCTTTTTCCATGCTTTTGATGCACAATAAAATATTAATGGATCAATAAACCGGGACAAATGAAATAAAGCTTCCCTTATGGCTTGGATTCAGCTATTTGAACATCTCCCTTATAATGTATAACTATTATCATTGCAAACATGGGGGATATGGATATGACGTCCCAACAGGGAGAAGAGATGGTGTAGTTTCACTGAAAGGCGAGACGACATGATTGCTTCCTTTAACATTCAATCTCAACCAACTCACTCAGATGTTCGAGAGCAATGGATTAACATAAGACTTACATATACAGAATACTATATCGTTATCTAGGAGCGTAGTTTGGCCTGTGTTCCAAATTCAATGCTCAAATTCCAGCTTCAAGCGTTCTGCAGCTCATAATCATAAACTTTTGTAATAAATGGTCTATACCAATGTAGGGAAGACTTGGCCTTGCCAGATTGTGCAACATGTGTTGCATGAGTGGTAACTCTGCTAAGAAGGTATGCCAAAGGGCTGGTACAAATGGGATGGTCGAGATGAAAACGTGTTTTGTACGATGAATTATCATAGTTAATTGAATTTTATAGGTTAGTTAGGAGACCCTTTATAGCTGAGTTACAAGATCTAACAATCAGTAGCTTTGTCCGTTTAAAGTCTTATCTCTGTAAACGATGTTATAGAAGTAAAATCCCGCGCTACGCAGCGTAGCACGTGTTACAAACCTTGTACCTATTATAAAACAATACATTTACCAGGATGCGCTACCCAGATTATATTTAATGCTCCCGACCCGGTTAAACAATTAATGCTACCTATGATCCCCTTCTCTCACTCATTTCAGTAACAAAACACGTACCACGTACGTGTCTCTCTCACTATCTCCTTCCCCTCTCATATCTATCTTTGTATCTTTCTCTAAAACACATAGTTGAAATTAGTTAAACAAGATCTGACACATGAACTTTGGTAAGTTTGCTTTTAATTTTTTAATTTCTTATATTGTGTTAGCCTTACTATTTTGTAAAGCTGGCATCTTACTCGTGAATTGGACTAGCTATAGACCAACTGCTAAACACTGGGACTATTAATGTATAAGTGGGATAGATAGCTTTACATTGTGTTCTCAAGTTTGAGTTAATGAAGAAAAGGAAAGAAAGTGAACAGAAATACATCTAACTTGTGTTCTTGAGTAACACTTAAAAAGAAAAGAAAATGAAAAGGAATGAAAAACTAGTGTAATTTAGTTGATTTTGAAAGGAAAGTGTTTCCTCCTAAATTTGGGGTGAAAATCTTTACTTCCTTTTACTTTCCTTTACTTTACTAAAACAACTTAAGAACACAGTGTTAGTATAGGCTATAAATACCCCCCATGTCTCTCCATGAGGGTGTGGAAGTTCAATTTTATTTCTTATTCTAATCTAATAATACATCTTTTATTTCTCCACCCTCTCTCTACTTTCTCTCACTAGAACAACATGATTCATCTTATGTTCTTTGATCATCCCCGTCCCCTCGAAAAGGTGTTCTTGATTCATGTAACAAGTGGCATCAAAGCTAACCGGGGGTTTTTTGTATTGTGCGTGTTTGTTGTTTCATGTTTTAAAGCTTATTATAGCTTATTTTCAGATTTTTATTTTTGTGGCTTATTTTGTCATACAAGGCCACGGCATGGTTTTTTTTCTTCAACCAAGATTCAAACTTTCTAATGTTTTATCATGTTTAGTGCATATCTAAAGGAAGTTTTAGTTTTCTTTTGTTGTTACGAGCTTATTCAAGCTTCTTTAAGTCTGTTGGGGTCTTAGCTTAGTTCATGGGTAATCTGTCCTTGTGAGCTTATTTGGCGCATCCTTTATAGCCCATTTTTGTTGTCAAATCTGCTTATTTTGAGCTTATTCGTGTAGGGTAATAGCTTATAAATAAGCCTGATGTACTTGTTCGTCTTTATGGCTTATTGTGGTCTCAAATCTGCTGATTCAAAGTACTTTTTCTAGCTTAACAGCTTAATGGATAAAGCTGACAAAAAGACAAGAAAAAACTGAGATCCATTTTTTTAGGAAAAAGTACATCAGGCGAATTAAACAGTTTAGAAGAGGCAAATTAAACAGTTTAGTGAAGGCGAATTAAACAGTTTCAAAAAGGCGAATTAAACATTCAGTCTAAGGCGATTTAAACTGTTTCAAAGAGGCGAATTAAACATTTTGCCTAGGCGATTTGCTAGTGATTGTGAAGGGCAATTTATACAAACCAAACCCAGATCGTGTCAACTTAAACGAGTCAGATGCTAAGTCAAGGTCTAAATGAAACCGACATAAATGTAGAAGAAGATAACCAGACTAACTCGAATCAATTACAACATCATCAACAACAATCACAACCAAAACAAATCCAACAATCATCTATCCTAACCCATCGTCACAAATAATCACCAACAAATCCAACTTATCTAATCCTAAATCCCATCGTCATGTCAATTCAATCTCCAAACAAACTCATCTTAAGACTCGAACACAAATACAAAATCAAGATTTCAGTTTCTATGTTTCGTGTTTTCCAATTACATCAAGACCTTATAAAGATCATGTACATGAAACATATACCTCATCACAGATCTGTGAAGGTATAAAAACCTATTTAATATTAGAATGCAAAGAAAGAATTATAAAAAAATTGTTATATTCTTTCTTTAATTCGTTTAACAAAACAAAACAAAAGCACAAACCTACCCGAGACCCATAAATGGATCTTGAAGCCAAATCGTTGGGTATTTTTTCATGGGTTAGTACAGGAGTGAAAGAATCCAAGAAGGTTTTGTTGTTCATTCAAGGCAAGATCTTTTGGAGGCTGTGTCTCGTTTGAATTGTTTTGTAAGATGGTAGTGATGTCATGGTTTTGAGATGGGATTTATTTGGTTAGATCTGTTATTGTGACTGCGGTTGAATGTGATAGGGTTAGTGTGTACAAAAAAAAATTAAGGATGGTGTGTGCTTTATATCCCTAATTCATGTTTGGACCAGGTATAGCCATAACAAATGTGGGCCGAGTATAACTCTGGATTGGGCCGGTCTGTTATATGGTTTGGGCTGGATTTTCAGTTAGTGTCAATATGGGCCGAATGTTTAATGGTTGGATTATATTGGTATGGGCCGTGATCATGTATGTGATGGGCTAGGTTAAAGTGCATTGGGCTAAAAATGTTTATGATTAATGTTAATTGGGCTAATAGTTATTGGATAGCGTCGGGTAGTAAAATAATTTCTTGTCGGGTAAAGTATAAATGATCGGGTTTTATTACTTGGACGGGCCGTGCTTATATTATATTTTTTGAGCCCGATATCCGTTAACAATTACATCAAAAATCACGATCAACAACACAACAAACACAATACATTACATTAAAAACGATCCTTATCAAAATTCACCTTCAATCTTAATGGCTATTATTGAATTTAAATAACCTCGGGGTTATAGTACAATGTTACTTATTTGGGATTGAAGTAGACTTTCACGAGTAGTGTATTTATTTCGTCTTTGGTTCTTTCTTTCTCTACAACGAAGATGACTTGTGCTGGTGATGAAGACTTTGATATCTAGTTGCTTTTGTGATTCTTTCTCTCTATACCCACAAAGTAGCTATCACTTTAAGGAGTTACATTGTAGTACTCAGTGTCTCACGTAGTTAAGGAGATTTCAAGTGGTGTATTTTTTATATACTTTTGGGTGAGTATATGGTACTCAGAGATTTGCCTCTGCACCGTTCTTACGTCACACGGATAGTACAAGATTAAGTCACAAGTGAAGGATTATGCTTCAACCAGTGGTCATCAGTATTAGCCGACAGAATAGATAAAGGGATTTAGATCGGGTTGATCAAGAGAGATTTGTGAAGAGAGTATGATTCGACATCTTCTCACAGAGTATTTCTTTTGCAATAATGGGTATATGAAGCTAAGTAAGTAGTTCCAGTTGATATATGATGTACACATGAGTATGATGATTCCTTAGTTAGTCATCATCCTGGAGGGAGAAATATGTACATCCGATACTTAGTTGATTTTTTAAGCTACGGTTTTGATGTTACCGTTTCGAATACATAGCGGGATAAATTTGCTTTCACTCGGGACTTAGTTAACTTTGGTGAAACAATTTTAATGGGTACATTCGGGACTTAGTTGACTTTGATGTTACCATTTTGACTACATAGATGGATAAATTACGTACACTCAGGATTTAGTTGACTTTGGTGTAGCAAGTCATACCATGTCGTTTCGGGAGGGAGAAAAGTGCATTTTCGGGTCTTAATTGATTTTGGTGCTACGGTTTCGATTTTGGTAAAGGGATAAAGTGTGTACTTCGAGACTGGAACATTTCCTAAGTGAGACGATGTTGATGATGTCATCTCTCCCACAGTGTATCCTAAATGAGAAAGGAGATCCTTAAGAAGATTTCTGCATTGATTCTTAATCAGTCTCAAGGGTGTCTGTTTGGGAGGTAGCTGAAGAAAAAAAGAGCCTGCTAGTTGGGAGGGAGTAAAAACTTAACTAGATACTACAAGCTAATGAAATAAAGCTGGAGTATTCAAGTAGATCAAGGTCATGAAGACAATCTCAAGGAATGCTGGACTTCATTCTTATCATTTTACTTTATTTTTGCTTGTAGGAAACATTGTAACCAATTCACGTGTGATACCATCTTGGAGGGAGATTGTTAGCCTTACTATTTTGTAAAGCTGGCGTCTTACACGTGAATTGGACTAGCTATGGACACTGCGTGAAACGCAGGGACTATTATTGTATACGAGGGATAGTCTAGTTATGTTTAGGCTATAAATACCCCCCATGACTCTCCATGGGGGGTATGGATGTTCATTTCTTATTTTCTCATTCTCTTTCTAATCTAATATTCTTCTTTTTGTGTTCATCTCACCCTCTCTCTACTTTCTCTTACTAGAAACTAACAATGATCTATTTTGTTTATTTTGATCAACCAAGACCCCCCGAAAAGGTGGTTTTGTAGCCCTACAAGTGGTATCAAGAGCTAACCGAGGGTGGTTTGTATTTGTGTGTTGTGTTGTCTTGCGTTATTGGCTGTTTTCAGCTTAAATTTATGGCTTCTATTGTGAAAAAAAGCCATGGATGGGAATTTTTTTGTTTTGGTTAAAAGTCAAAGTTGCTTTTCTAGTGCTTTATTTTGAATCTGGCTAGTTTATTGGATGTTGTTGCTTATTTCGAGCTTACAAATAAGATAGTTGGTCTCGACTTATTTTTGTATGGCTTATGCTCGAAAAGCTTATACTTTTTTGTCTTATATATCATTTGAGCCCATTCCATGTATATTTTTCGTGGCTCATTCTTCATATTATTCCAAAAAGTTCAACACAATACACGGAAGTTAAAGCTGTTTATTTTCAGAAAACTTTACTCATTTTCTTTTGGTCATAACTTCTTCACTGCCTAACCTTTTTAAGTGGTTTAAAATGCTAAGTTTAGATCTATGTCTTGGCTACAAAAGCTATAACTACCATGATTCCTGGTTCGAAGTCTAAGGTGCTTAAAATAATGTTGGAAGATTCGAACTCAGATTCCATAGCTGATTGACAAGTTGTTTTGCAAAAATCATTTGAAAATGCTAAAAAAATCCCATAATTTATAAATTTATACATGAACATACCTAACACCTTATATTAAAATGAAATGGAAAGAAATTAGCCAAAATGTTTTTTAAAGTGGTTAAAACTTGCTCATAACTTGACTTATTTTTCTTGCATATTTAGGGTTTTTATCAACAAGTTTCAATTCAAGTTTTTACACAACAAGCATATAATCGTGATATGATATCAAATATGAAATGTTTATAATGAATAAAAATATGTAAAATGAGATGCTTACCAAGATTGGTGGTGTTTGAATAATCAGGGAGTGCACAAACTAACCCAAATACTTTTTAGAAAACCCTAGTTTTGATTATACCAAACCCTAACTCTTGATTATACACAGCCTACTCAAGTGAACAAATTTACTAACTCATGTGAAATCTGTAGTGGTCCCCAAGACACTCAGTATTGCATGAAAGATCCTGAACGAGCCTTTGTTGAATACGCATCCTCGCGTACCGACGAAGCGGGAGGTATACCGCTTTAAAGCCCAAGCAAAACAACCTTGGTGACACCTACAATCCATCATGGAAAAGTCATCCAAACCTTAGGTGGAGACAACCCCAAAATTCCCAAAATAATTTCTCAAACCCACCTAACCGGTTCCAACCCAACGGTTCATTCCAAAACCGTTCCTTCAACAACCGTCCTCAAAATTTTAACAATCAATCAAATATAGAAGGACCGGTTTCTGAATTCATGGCATCTTAAGACGCTAGATTGTCTAAATTTGAAGCCGATTTCAAATGACAACAAGGCGAGATGACCAATAAAATCGACACTGTGTTGAAGGCCATTACCGACCAGATAGCTGGCGCACTACTTAGCGATACGGTTAAGAACCCAAAACTGGGAACTCGTCCAGTTTCGTCTGCTCGTTATTACCCAACAATAGACTCACAATGCTCATCTCACCCGTCCACCTCAATCAATGCTATCAAGGCACATTTCAATGAGGCAACCATTTCCCAAACAAGCCTGCATCAACCCAAGATTGAAACCAAACCACCACAACCTGAAGAACCCGAATCGACTCTTGAAGATGAATTCTAAGATTTGTATCTTAACCTTTCGGTTCTTAAAGTCCTAGCTCACGCTCCAATCTATAACGCCATATTAGATAAGTACGTAGAGAGCTTAGAACTAGGCAAAAACGGATCAACATTTGTCCAAGGAGAAATACGTGCAAAAATAGAAGACCCCAGACTATTCACTCTACCTTGTAGGTTAGGAGACTCAAAACCTTTCGACACCTTGGCCGATCTTGGATCATGCGTAAACATAATCCCACTTTAGCTCTTCAAAAAGCTTAATATCGGACTATTAGAAGAGACTGGCCATATATTTGGATTGGATGACGGGACCAAATCCTACCCCGTTGGGATTGTGAAAGACGTAGAAGTCCACATAAGAAAACTAAAACTATTAAATCACTTCTACGTGATTGATATGAAGAAGGACCCCGACACCCCTTTGCTTGTAGGGAAAGGATTCATAGCTACCGCCAACGCAGTTATAGATTGTAGGATGGCTAAAATAGCGGTAGGAGAAGGAATCACTAGGTCAGTATTCGGTGTAAAAGGAGTAGACTTAGGTTAGGAAGAAGCACCTTATTGGACCACACATAGAAAAAGGGAATCCTACAAACCACAATCTAGCTCGGATGGAGTAGGCGCGCAAACCCCTTATTACGCTAGGAAAGACTTCTTAGACTACCATTTGCCTGGAGAATGGGAAATCTCTAGAGACGCCGAGCTTAACCCTTTTAAGGATACCTTAGTGTTTAGGAGAATGGTGGAATTCCTAGGAGCCATTCCTATTAACCTTAAGTGTAACATGTGGGAATCAGAGGACCTAATTAAAAAACCAATTAACTGGGATAAACCACCCAAGAATGGAGATTGGGCATGGCACACCAAGATTAGATTAATCGACCCAGACGGAGAAGAGTTTACCAAAACCCTACAATCAATCCCCACCACTAGGAAGCTCTCCGAAAGAGAAAGTCTAAGAGAAATCATCGACTTGGACCACTTCTACGACACTTGACGTGTGACTTCGAGTCTAGCTACAAGACTCGTTAATAAAGAAAAATGCTTCTTGGGAGGCAACCCAATTTACTTTCCCGCATATTAGGAGTGGTCCAGTGTTTTAAATCTTAATAATTTGTTTTATTAATGTTTGAAATATCTGTGTAATCAATGCTTTGTTTGTCTTTAAACCTCGTCTTAATTTTCACTCAAAGGTAATTTTGCATACAGTAATGTTGGGAATTTATCGCCTTTTGAGCCAAATTCAAACATGTTAAATAAATTTTTTAGATTAATTCGCGTCATATGATTAAATTGTGAAATCTCAGGTTTTATGCAACTATTTGTGCATGAATTAACTTATGGAATCAAGTGCAGGAAATTTTTCATCAAAAACAAAAATTTCGTTTTCACAGACTGTGGAGACGGCATCACGATTAACACGCGACGTCGTCACCACGACACTTGTGACGGGGTCACACCAACCCCGACGGCGTCAAACGCCCAGGTCCAGAAAACTTAAAGTTTTTAATTATTTTTGAAAATAAAACTAGCACAACATTTAAAATATGTAATATTCTTTTATAAACCTGCATAAAACCACGAGCCTAACAATTCTCTCATCCTATCTTTACTGCTTTATCGAGTCGAACCCTAAATTCACATTGTATATTTGGTAAAAAAGCACGTTTTATGCTTGGTATAGTTTGTCTTTTATTAAGAAAGGGGGGGACATGTTATATTTGATGAGAAGAAGCTTGGAAGTTCTTAGGAAGTTTCATTGGATGATTCTCGGAGGACAATTTAACCAGTTATCGCATGTTTCTTCTCCATTATTGAGTAAACCAGGGGAGTACTAGTTTCTTTTCCTTGTTTTCTTTTCCCTTTATCTGTTTTAACGGGTACTTTTAGAGAACATTGGGGACAATGTTCAACTTAAGTGTAGGGGGGAAAACAAACCTTAGAAACTATTCTTTCATTTGTCATTTGCTTTGTCCTTAAAATGATGGGTAATATATCGAAACATAACATAAGAAGGTGATTTTTATCCAAATTTTTTTTTATGACACACACCGACAAAAAATGAGTATTAATAGCGTCTCATGGATAGGAATTTATATGACTAGCACTGCTTATGTTTATATTTATCATAGAGTCAAGAAAAGAAAAATAAGATAATTTATACCTTTAGCTTTCTCGAGTTAAGGGCCGAATGCAGTCATATGTGTCCATTCCGTCGTTACGGATGTGTACATATGGTCTTTGTCTCCTCTTCTGGAGCATTGGTATCGGTATTAAATTATATAAGTGAACCAATAGTATATTAAATTCTAGAACGTGTTTTTATGATGCATCCCGAGACCGCATAGTAAGTATTAGGATTTGCTAGAAAAGAAGCACTAGGATTAACTCATGTTTTATACCTGTAATTGTTATGATGGTCACTTCAATCATATAACTATCCTACACCCTTGCTTCGCACTCATTTTTAGTGCAAGACTCCCCTAGTACAACCCTCCGAGCTTATCCTTTTTATGGTTCTTGTAATTTTCTGGTTAAGCCAGACTATTAATGAAGAGCATTGTTAACCTTTAAACCAATCGTTACACCTAAATCACCTTAGCCCACCTTGTATGTACTCACTTTTAGTACATAATTGTTTTAACCCAAGTTAATTATTGATCACACGGTTGCTAAGTCCTTATCCTTGTAAATACTGTTTTGGGACGATTGGGATTCATGGTAATATTCATCTAATGAAGAATTAGGGAAGAAGTAACTTATTACCCCCAATAGAGCTCAATAAGCTCCATGTTATGTTGATCCACCTCAATTAGGGTTATTAGTTAGATTGTAAATATCGAGTATGTAAAAGTTCAAGTGTAGGGGTGTATCTATAAACCCTCATAATGTATTATATGTTTAAGCAATGGCAGGGCAAAAGTGTACATATATATATATATATATATATATATATATATATATGTATATATATGAAAAAGAAAAGAAAAAAATTCAAAAATATATATATATATGTAAAAAGTGAAAAAATATACGGGCTTCCATTTGCTTATGTTTATATTTATCATAGAGTCAAGAAAAGAAAAATAAAGAGATTGATGTAGAGTTTTGTTGAGTTTGTATATCTTGTCCGAGTCTTTGGCTTAGCAATCAAACCAAAGTGTATTCGTATAAATAATTTGCTAACCCTTTCACTCAAATTCACCCAAAAGTCACTCCCCAAATGTATCCCCTCCATTTCTGTTTCCATTAATGTTATCTTATACCTACACCCCTATAACCTTTTAAAGAGACGTCTTTGATAGTAATGATTAATACTTACGCCTAGCGGTGAAGGTTTAATCCTTTACCAAGCCTATGGTATTTCATATGCTATGACAGGTAATGAGTGTTAATTTTCCGTTTCCCATAGTTGTTATAATTTATTATACACCCAGGTGAAAGAGAGAATCCCAAACACTTATGTGAGATGCTAGTATATGCTTTTCGTTCTTTTAATTACAAGGTCTAGAAAGTTGTGTTGTAAAATGCTTTTAAAGAGTAGGTTAAATGACCCTAATATTCCTATTGTCTAGGTAGAAAAACCCATTTGCTTGAGGACAAGCAAATCCTAAGTGTAGGGGTATTTAATGAGGTGTCATTTTATATACTATTTTGGGGTTATTTAACCCCTTAAATCATGCAAATATGCCCAGATTATGTGCTTAATTGTTTGTTTTTAGGTTTTTAGCATTTGGATGGTATTTGGAGGAAATACACGTGACTTGGGCTCATTTGGAGAAGAAACGGACAAGACTACAGACATACACCAATCTCTTGAAGAATCGTGCTCACAGAGTGTAGAGACGGCGTCGCAAGCATAAAGCGACGCCGTCGCGATCTTTCTAGTGACGGCATCAGAGAATTAACGACGGCGTCAGGACATAACCGACTTAAATTAGATCTAGAAGATTCTACTTTGTGACAGCGTCACGACTATAACTGGACGCCTTCGCGATGATTTCTCTATACATACAAAACTGTATTTACGGTTTTAAGTGTGTAACTTTGTATAACTTTTGGGAGCCGAACCGTAAGTATTTTGTCAGCTTTTAGGCCATCTTTAGGGCATCAAAACCTTATTGTAACTGACCTTAATCCATGTTTTAATCAAGTAAGATCGTTTATCTTTAATCATTAAATATTTCTATGTGTTGTTTGATTGATCTATGTTCTTGCTTTCTTTATAACATGTTAGGCTAAACCCTCCCTTGTATTTACTTATGATTGCGTGAAAGTTGGATTGTAGATCCTTTTACTATTGCTTCTTTTGATGAATGTGCACGTTATGCTTTACGTAACTAGCCATAAGATATTAAACTGGCATAGACGTCTAGGGAAACGCGAGAAGTGTAGAAAGGATACCATCGGTAACAGTCTTCATACTACATTACCCATAATATGGTTGATCCCTCTTAAGATATTTCAATTGCATTTAATATACTCTTAGAGGCCTTGTAATAGTTTTCATACTACCTTACTTGTGCGTTGCCTTAACGGAATATTAAATAGACGGCGGGTTCGTGTAATTCGAGCATTGCAATTCAGTTTGTTCATCAATATTCTCAAAAGAACGAAGAATAACACACATGATGTATTTCGAGAGACATTCCTGGAGTAGATCATATTCATTTGAAAATTCAGCCTTTTAAATTCAAGTTCGTCAACATCCTTTTCAAGTGATTGAACGTACTCTAAATCTTCAAAAATTTCTTGCTTAAGAGCTCTTTCAAATTTATTAGCATTTGCTTTTGTTTTTATCGCGAGAGGAATTAAAATATTTTTTACAAGCACAGTTATTTCATGAGTAATTGGTTGTTGCCATCTGTTATCCATTCGTTTAAACCATGTCCATTTCAGACAAAATATTTTTTGCAAATTACAATGTTATTTCTTGAACAACACTAAAGTGCTTGTCAATCTCTCAGTTAAATTAAGCTTGTGTAGGTAGAAAACCTATGCTTTTAACAATATTCGGCTTGTATTTAACAAAAGATTTTCTCCACGTTTTCTTTTGAGTTTCATTGGCAATATACAACTGACCAAGAGATTTCTGTATTTGAGGAGTAAAAAGTTCGTAAAGACTGTTTTGATATGTGTAGTCATACTTTTCAATCAAGAATGAGTGTCTCTTTAGAATTTAGATCTACTTTCTTCCTCAAGAATGAGTGTCTCTTTAGAATTTGGAGCAAATATGTTTGCAAGATCATCTTTGTCATATGAGCTTTCTTGAGGTACTTAGGATTTACAAAACTTGGTCTACCATTATAAGATGAACTCCGGATTCGGAGCAAGCATATGAATTGTTTGAACAGATTGATTGGTTTTTATAAACAATGTCGTTTAAAAACTTTATTTGGTTTTCCAAAGAAATCAATTTTTCAATGTCTTTCTTTTGACTTATTTTGAAATCCTTTTTCAATTGTTATTTTTCTTTCTAAAGAAGGTCATATCTTGCATGCTCTAAAGAACTCTGGTGTACTAACGTGGCGTTTTTTTCTTTAAGTTGAAAAGTTTCATAAGCATGTGTTTTTAAAGATCTTTGTAATCAAGTTTTGTCTGGTTAAATGTTAAGCTAATAGACCAAAAGTGTCTTTGTATGTACGTTCGACCTCTTCTTTTACAAGTTGACAATTTTTATACTTTTTGTACTTCTCAAGCTTAATATCTTGGTCATGAAGTGCACTACTGCATCTATCTTGAATGCCATTAGACTCTTTAAGAGCATATTTGCATTCATTCAGTTCATGAGTGACTGATGCGTTTGCTTTCTTTAATTTCTTTTGAATCTTTTTGTTTTCATCATAATTAAGTTTTAAATTTGTAATTAAATTAGCAAGCACGACACGCTCATCTTCATGGTCTTCAGAATTTTGGTCATCCTTTCCTTCATTATCACACATATCTGATGAATTAAGAATGACATTACTATTAATCGTTTCCACCACATATGTGTCATTAATGGATTCAGGTTGCTAAGACTGATGTCTTTCATTGGCAAACACATTATAGTCATTATTTGATTGTACCTGTTCTAAAGGCTCAGCATCATGGGTAGGTCTAGAATCTGCAGTTAAGAGCTCCTGAATCTTTGCCATGTACATGTAATGTGCTTCCAGTTCTTGTTCATCCGGCTCTTCATCGGTGTCATGAAGCCATTGATCCTGCTCTGCACATAGCGGCACACTTCTTTCCTCCTGCTTGCACATGATCATCTTCTCCTTATGATACGCATAATCTTTTTCCCGTTTTGGTTTTATGCACTCCTTAGCAAAATGCCTAAAACACTTGTAGTTGAAACATTGTATCCCATACTGCTAAACTACCTGATTCCCTATAGTTTCTCTAGCCCCAGCAACGATTATTGTCCTTTGATTCATAAACTGCCCAGTTTGTTTGTCATTCCCGGTTCTTAGAGATATATCCACATTCTTGATCATAATGTTTGATGAAGTTCTAAGGTTATTTTTGGTAGGTTTGTAGATGTTTTTAAAGCGCTTTGCAATGAGTGCCAAACTTTTTTGTATCTGCTTATCTCTCTAAGCATGTTCTGGATCACTGTCTTCTTCAGATGCGGACTCAGATGGAGGTGTAATTGGTTTGACAATCTATTTGCCTTTGTTCCTGGTAGTAGCATGAGATCTAGTTAATGATGTTTGTTTTGATGATGGTGCATAGGTTTTGGTGCTTGATAATTGTCATCTAGATACTATTGAGTAGCAGCAACAAGTGCGAGTGGATTTGCATTCATGGCTATCTTTTTAGCACGAATGTCATTGACTTCATTCTAATACTGTTTGAGAATGTCAAAGAGCTTATGATAAGAGATGGTGTCCAAATCTAAAGTTTGCTTGAAACCTGTCACAAATCTTGACTATTCTAGCTGAAGTTGTTGTAGAAACTGAACATTAACTTGCATAGTAGTAACTTCTAACTTTTTTTGATCATTTCATTCATCATTTGTAGAACCTTGAATAATATGACTCAATTGATTCCCCGTCTCTTGAAGTAAACTTACCAAACTCCCAGAAAAGATTAGTCTTGACATCTTGTTTATTAAATGACTCACCCGTTTCAATGGCTATCCACATTTCCTTAGCAGTAGTACATGCATCAACTGTAAAGTAAATGGCATCTTTAATTCCACTCAATATCATATGAATGCTTCAACTTCAGCATCAATGTAAGCATGTTTTTTAGGAGTAGTGTTCCCATAAGTTTCAAGAACAGTTTGTTCATGTACAGCTACTTGAGTTGTTGTTACTAGTTTAGCTGGAATGATGACTTCAGTCATTACATAAGGACCATCAAATTTACAATGATTTAGCTCTTTCTTATTCGACTTAGTGTCAACATATCTTAAGAAACATGACTGCCACTGAGCATATCTCCCTGGTGCAAGCATTGGTGGACGTTCTTTGGAACCAGCTGCTATGATGTCGTTGTGCATCTGACTATTTTCTATTGGAGTAGTCATGATGAAAGATTAAAGTGATATGAAGTGAAAATGATGTGTTGGATCTTAAGAAAATAAAGTTGTATTATGAGTGAATTTTGTATTTGGTATTTATGTTTTTGACTTAAGTTTGGGTTGCACTGTTTGAGTGACATTTGTATTTGGTATTTATGTTTTTGACTTAAGTTTTGGTTGCACTTTGAAACCACTAAGGTACGAAATCGAAACTACAATTTTCTGGAACCAAAACCTCTGTGATTCAAAGCCGAAAGTGTATTTTCCAAAACCAAAACCACTACTTTTCAAAACCAAAATCACTGTGATACGAATCAGAAATCACGTTATACAAACCGAAACTAATGTGACACGAATCCAAAACCAAGTTATACAAAACTGAAAACAATGTGATACGAACCTGAAATGAAGTTATACGAAACCGAAACCAATATGATACAAATCCAAAACCAAGTTATACGAAACCGAAACCAATGTGATATGAATTCAAAATCAAGTTATACGAAACCGAAACCAATATGATACGAATCCAAAACCAAGTTATATGAAACCGAAACCAATTTGATACGAAACCCTTATATCCGAAAGTTTTCCAAGACCACGCTTGTTAGCCTTAAAATATTAAGTCAAACAAGGAAGTTCGTTCATTAATTATATTAGGTCTCAGTCATTAATTAATTATACGTTGTAATAGGCTAGACGGATAAACGAGCTCTTTATGTAATCTAATCGGTCACGTGTATCGGGCGAAAGCCCAAGTAATCTCGAGCCCGGCCCATAGAAATACCAAGGCATGAAAGCCTCTTGGTTTTAACTATAAATACCCCTCTCCAAAGATGGAGAGGGTGTTGGTCTCATTTTTAACTTTGCAAGTAAATCAACCACTTCTTATTTTTCTCCTTACTTTCTCTCTCTAAAATTCTTCCATATTTCTCATCTTATTTTCTTGTATCTATGTGTAACATTTCTCAATTTCAGGTCATTTTACGACATCTATTATTCGTCACTATTTATTTTGGTCCAATACGCGGTTACTTTTAAATTGCGTAGACTAGAAATAATCATTTAATGTAAATGGTCATCAAATAAATTAAGGTTTACATCAACCAAGTAATAAATAATTATTAAGAACATAATTATTAACTTTGAGTATTTTATTTTTATCGGTCACGTAAAAGGTTTACGTTTCGCAATAAAATACATTCGGACACACCCCGGAAATACCTAGACTTACCTAGACTCAAACCAATACCCACTTTGAAACTTTAAACACAAAAATATATAAATGATGTGCTAGCTTAAGAATACGCATGTTAAAACGCAAAAATGGACGTATTGCGTATAACAACTTGTGTGATGATTGAAGTGTAATTAACACATGTAACATGACCTAGTAATAAGCAAAGCTTTGAAAACCATTCGTTATAAGAAAACCATACGTAAACGTTCATTGTAAACCATATACGATGGCTTGGGAATACGTGCACGACCTAAATAAACGATTGCATGTAAAACACGACGCATACACAAGTTAAATACACGTCCTTTTTGTCATTAGGGATTTTCGAAACATTATGTAAGTGACTAGGGGAAATATTAGGCCTTATATTCACGTGTGAAGCGAACATGTTCATGTCTCAGGCCCAACCGGCCCAACGAGCCCAACAGTGGACCCCATGACTTAATAATAAGCTCATTCGAGCTTATTGATTGACCTAGAAGACCTATGAACTTATATATAATGTACATGCACAAGTGAAACTCCTATTGGGCCCTTACTAGCCCAATAGCCGCGTTTAAAGCTAAAGGGGCCCAATAAGCCCACCCGGTGAGCCATAACTTATTTATAAGCTCTAGAGCTTTTTAAGAATCCTACAAACTTATTTCAACCAATATAGACCCTTTATACCTTTTTAAAACCAAACGGACCTTCATTGGGCTTCACGGCTCATTTTCATAAACCCACAAGGTCCATAAGCCACAAATAAGCTTAGACAGCTTATTTGTAACCTTAAGCATATTATAAGGATTGTAATAAGCCTAGATGAGCTAATGGACCTTAGATAATTAAGCCCAAACCCTTAAAACACTTATCGGGCTCACATCAGGCCCAACAAGCCCCATTAACGAGCTTAATAGCTTATTTGAATAAGCCATACCATACAAGCAGCATAGACAGGCCTATAGGTGCTTACTGAGATGAGAAAATAAGTTGGAATACTTGGTAAAGACCCTTTTCAACTTTTCGGGTTAAAATCATTGGGCTATCAAGCCTAATAGCTTAACGGTTTTAATTAAGCTTAATTAAGTCAAATAAGAGCTTATGTGCTTATTTGATCTTGATTGGGCCATTTATTAGCTTGATGGGCCTTAACGGACACAATAAGCCTAATAAGCTCAAATAAGCTCATTCGAGCTTATTTATAAGCTGCCAGCGGCTTATGTAGCTTATTAGAGTTAATAAAACCTATTGTCACTTGTCAGATCTTAATTGGAGTTAAAATGCCCTTTTTACAAGGTAAGGGACTAAAAGTGTTAATTTATAAACTCAAGGGTTAAAACTGTCAAAAAAACTATTTTAGAAAGGTCTAGGGACTGTTTTAGACATTCTAAAACTCAAAGGGGCTGTTTTAAACATATAAGGACCAAAAGTATAATTTTGTAAAGTTGGAGGACTAAAAGTGTAATTAGGGAAACCTAAGAGTTTAAAATGTAAATATTGTATATTACATAAACACAAGGGCTGTTTTGTAATTATAGAAAACTTAAGGGTATTTTATAAACAAAAGTGATTCCATAGACACTTAACATATCAGACGATTTATATTCGGATAATATACAAGTTAACCTACGATTTAATAAATACGAATATTTATTAATAACTTATATACGTGTACAAGAACGTGTGACCATGTATACCTTCCTAAGAGCCATCAAACAATATCAAATACGATAAACATGTGCACCACCACGCAAGTGATAACAGTATATATATCAACTAGTAATTTATTATAGTTTATACATTAAGTCTTTAGCCTAAATTTGTAGATTAAGACTGGCCGTATTTACTTAGTTATTTGACGGTGATTCATACTTGGATATATACTATCATTTTCAGAGGACTATTTACTAATGTGAGTTCATAGCCCAATGTTTTACAGTTATTTAAATGATTTACATCTTTGGGGTGAGAACATGCTTTGTTTTACAAATTGGACGCAAGTGTACATTTTATACAATGATTACGTGTTTGCCTAAGTAGCGATAACCCACTGAGCCCTTTATCATGAACTGTCAATCACTAGGTTGTGAGCGCGAGTGTTATAAATAGATCTATTTGGGATTGACATCCCCGTTTGGGTGAGTAGCGCTCACTGTGCCGGGTTGCCGGACAACAAACGTATACCATGTCGGATTGGGATGTTGCGGGTTAGAACATCATTCACGGGCATTTATTGGCAATTTATTGCATTCATACATGTCGAGCTTCAGTGTCATGAGCTTAGGAAAACGTAATTACTTTTTATGATGTTTGCATCTGTTGCTTAATCATACACTTGGAAATCTTGCGGTCCTACAATTGATTTACATAAACCTATGAATTCACCAACTTTATGTTGACGTTTTAAGCATGTTTTTCAGGTCAATAAGGCACGAGGTGCGATGATACATTGGAAGTCAATAATTAAAGAGTCAACATTTAAGATTTGGGGTCTTATTACATTTTAGAGACCATTGTTATAAACCGGAATCTTTATTTATATTGTTGAACAATTTGAAGCCATGGGCTTATGTAACAAACAAGTATTTTGTTAATCCAATGTATCTTTTTCAAATGATACGTTTAGTGGTCGTTCTCATATCTTGTGCTATTGATCCATAAAGTAACGACCTCGGATATTCAACATTCCGCTGCGACCCAGATTTGGGGGTGTTACAGATTGTTATCAGGAGCCAAGGTTATAGAGAACCAGGTCAAAAGTTTTTGTCTGGACTATAACCATTTTCAAATACTATTTTCACAAATGGGATTTGCACGGGATATACCTACATTACTTGTTTGCATCTAGGATATATGCTTACATGACATGCATTGTTTTAGCATTAGTAGTTGCTAAGTGCTTGCATGATTGATATATGCGTATATGAAATATATTATGTATATTACAATAAGACTCTTATAAGTAAAACTTATGGATATCATACCGATCTTTCCTATAAGTTCACCGGATTACATACCAGGCCTAGAGGATCCACAGACACTGCCAGTTCCTCAGGACGAGGATGAGCGTGAGCCTATGTTCATACA